>QLSR01000198.1:1062489-1122078 GCA_031780015.1 Citrullus colocynthis
AAAAAAAAAAAAAAAAACAATAATGTGACAGATTGTATTATTAGCCCGAGACATCAATTATCATCCAACGGCTAGTAAACCAAAGCCGTTGGATCACTCGACCGTTACAACTCCCAACGCTTAAAATTCTCAAAATCACCACCGTCCGTTTCTCCACCATCTCGAGATCTCCGCCAAATCTAACGGCATAATCTCTTCCCCTGCTCCCTTATAAATTCCCTTCCCTTTCCCCTTCCTTTCCACCAAACAGAATCAAATCGTCTTGCTCTAATTTTCTTCTCTGTTAATAGATTCTTAAAATTCTTCAAAATCAAAATCCATCTCTCTCTTCCAATGGCTTCCAGAAGCTTCATTGTTCTTCTAGTCCTCGCTTTGGTTGCTTCTTCGGCTACGGCAGGGCATCATCATTCACACCCGAAGTCGCCGGCACCTGCACCGTCTCCGGCCGTTGTGGTAGCTCCGTCGATGCCGCCGTCTTCGATTGCAGGACCTCCTGTTGAGGCGCCTGCACCGGCGGCGAGTGGCGCTGGTTTTGCTACTGGACTTGGTGTTGCTCGATCAATGGCTGTTGGTGTTGGGATCTTTGCTGCTGCTTTGTTTGTTTAGATTTTTTTTGTTCTTTTTAATTTTTGTTTTTATTTATGGTGGGATTTGGTTATTTGTTTTATCATATTTATTTGATTTTTATTATTGTTTCATATCACAAATTAGATTATGATTATTAGATTCAGCCTTGCTTTCTGTTTTTAATGTTTTAAGTCTGATTTTGATTCATTTCGTTCAAGTAATTAATTTCAGACTGATAGCTTGGTTACTTAAGCTCAAAATAGGTTACCTTTTTCCATTACTATTCGTCCACATGGAAATATAGACTTTTTCAATAACAACAACAATAATAATAATTTATTTATTTATTTTTTTTTTTTTGGCTTCGATATGAATTGAGGCAACACAAGTCCCAGCACCTCCAAAAGTCTCCCGAAATAGAAATATAAATAACTAAAGGTACTAAGTGGCATAAGACCCAAGGATAGAAAGAGAAAGAGACCAAATAATGGTATCTTTAAGTTGCACTGTCCCTAATAATTAATAGTGCAAAACTATAATAGACTGTGCTTTGTAAAAATCAATAATAATAATGCCGAGAAATAATAATGATGATAAAATTATAAGAAGCAACAATTTCCCTTTAATTCTTTTTAAATGTGCATTAGAGAATATATTTTAGTTAATAATCACATTAATAATTGAGCAAAACTATAATAATATTCTATTGAGTGATAAACAAGTTTGTGAGAAAAAATTGGATTTTGTCTCTAAATTAACCAATGAATCAGTCAAATTGACTCCTCACCAATGCACACTATTAGAAAGAACCTCTGCTAGTAATAATTTTTTTTTAAAAAAAAATTCAATATAAATCTTGAACAACTTTCTAAATTGTATTTGTTATAATCATAGTTATAATCAAACTAACCATTTTAAATTGTTTAAATTGTTATTTGTTTAATTGTTTCTAAATTAACTTTTGAAATTGTTATTTGTTTTATTGTTTCAAAATAACTTTCTAAATTGTATTTGTTTATTTATGTAATTAATTTGTTCGGGTTATTGATGTGTTTTTTCAAAAAATAATGTAACATTCTCTCATGGTTAGAATTGTTCTATTTCGACATGATCATAAATGGGCTAATTTTTAGTTGGGAGTTTTTTTCTTTCTTTCTTTTTTAACCATGGGCTCATTCTTAAAATTAAATTATAACTTTACTCATCCAAACCATCATTTTATTAGGTTATGCAATGACTCTTGTCTGATAAATAATTAATAACGAGCCACTAAATTTACTACTAAAGTATAATTTTTTTATATAATCATATCATAGCTTCTTTAATAGTGTGGTTACATAAACATAAATTAAAATCTCATTAATCTCTTTAAAACGGATTTATGAAGGTAAATGCATCGCTCACACACAAAAATCATCTCATAATACACTTACACATATAGCCATGCAAAAGCTACTCCACTTTACATGAAGGTCATGCAATATTATTTGGTTTACTTGAGCTTTAGTATGGCTAAAGTTTTCTTACCCAAATGAGAATTAACTCACTTTCTCTTTTGCCGACCCCTCCATTTTCCATGCTGACCCATGATGGATCAGCCTACACTCACATATATATGGGCTTGCTTTGCCATGGCGACCCCTCCATCTTTGTTATTTATTTGTTTTCTTTTTACTTTAAATTCTTATTTTCAATTTCATGTTTAGCCATCGCCCCACTTTTGATCTTAAATGGCTAAATTCTTAGTTCGACCACTGTTTATTAGGTTTGGGCATACACTCTTTTTCCCTTAAATGGATTGAATTCTTTAAGGTCGTTTTCAAAACTTTATGGTGTCAATTCTTATCGAGCCTAATTGAAATTGAAGTTTACACTATCTATATTGGACTCTCAATTATCACAACCCTAATTTTGGTTTTAATTTAACCATGCCTAATTTTATCCTCTACAATTGCCCTTCTCTTGAACGGGCCTGGTATAGCTCTCAAACGGAGCCTAGCTCCAGAGCTTGTTTTCAAGTTTCTAAGACCCTCGTTGTTTCAAGCTCAACCTTGGTAATGTTTTCATTTCATGTGCCAAGTCCTCTTATAAAAAGATTTGAACTTGCCACTCAATTACCACACTTCAATTTTCACCCTTCTATCTTCCTCAAAGTAATTTCTCATGTAACTTAACTTTATTCAGGTAGAACAATCAAGCCTTAGATTTTAGAGCTAATGTGTTATTCGACTTCAATGATGCAGATTTTGTTCCTAACCAAAGGCCACAAAATCGCATTCAAAGGGGACATGGGTTTTGTAACAAAGAATTAGTCCCCCAAGCTCCCTCCTCGGGGTCCATTAACCACAAATATTTTAAATTCTCTCATAAAGAAATTTTGGACACCCGATTCTATTTAGATAAGAATCCCTTCCTCAGATGAGAAGTCATTTAGCCCACCGTTGGGTGAAGTAGCTTTTTATCTCATAATGTTCAATTACGAAGTTAGGCTCTCTTTCCACCCTTTTATTCAACAATTTTTAACTTGTGTAAGTGTAGCGCCTTTTCAACTATTTCCCAACTCCTACTATGTGCTATTAGGTTGTTACATTTGCTGGCTTCAATTAGAGAACTCAAATCGCATTTCAAAGGAGGAATGCATGTCCCTCCAAATAAAAAGAAACAAATCCTCGTCTGATTCCTATTATATTAGTATTCACATAGGTATCATTCCATGCCCCACTACTACAAAGGGGTGAAAAACCTATGGTTCTTTATTAGTGGTGATTGACTCACCTTAAACTATGGAGGTCCCTCTTTTTTGGTTCCGACCAAGTTCAGGACCTTCAGTAAATTTCTCACATGTTTATGCGATTGGAACTAACTTTTATAACTAATTCTAAAAAATTTTCCTTTGCTTTGTGCAGTTGATCACAAGTCTAGCCTGCTAGTGCAGCTACTACCTTTCGAAACTCAGCCCTCTTGATCGACAAGCTGCTTCGCTACGGTCTAAGCTTGGTTCAATAAGAGCTCCTGTACAACTTTAAGCTCGACCTTAAAGCTTGTATTAGCTTGACTTGTTTGTATCACATTTGTTTTTTAAATCCCATCGCTTGTAGCTATTGGAAGTCATTTAGGGGCTTTATCTAACTTTTTTTCTTTTTATTTTAATAATGGCTCCTCGTAAGTCTATGTGTTAGAGGATGGAGGTTGTGATAACAAAACGTGATAACCCCTTCAACTATTGATGGGTCTAGCTCGTCCACTCCTTATCCTTCCGACTTTAACAGTTCATACAAATTTGAGAGTGACGAGGTTGCGCTCTTGACTCAAGTTATGTCTCCATGGACATGTTTGGAACGAGAGAGTGCTAACCTGATGGCACACTAACCCAAGATTGAGTATTGCATAAGTGCAATAGAACCTCCGCATGGTAAGTGTGATTGTATCAAATCATATGTTTGTGTTTTTTGGCTATATATATGATCATCTTTCTTGTTTCTTTTCTTTGGGCATCCTATGAAATGTCAATGGTCTCTAGAAATTAACTGAAGAAGTGGAATATCATAAGCAAAAGCATGCGAGATTACACGAGGAGATGGAGCTTCTAATGCAAAACTATGTCCCCCAGGAGGAATTTGATCGAGTTTCATCTCTTCATGCCGAGACGTTCACCTTACTTGCTAATACCCAAGGATCTGTGATGATGCTTCAATCCTGATATGATGCTTCCCACATTTCGATAAGTAAATTGGAGGAGAAGTTGTCTATTGTTGAGGTGGAACTACAAGAAGCTTGGGTCAAATTATCAGACGCTACATATTTGACTGAAAGCATCAAGACAGAAGCCTACCATCAAATGGAGGAAGTCTGCCTTCAATACGAGGTTACATAGTGCATGACTCAAATGCATGTGCATGAAATTGAAAATAAGAATTTAAATAAAAAATAAACATAAAATAAGTAAGAGGGAGGGGTCAGTGTGGGGTCGGCATTGCAGAGCAAGCAAAAGAGGTCGGCAAAAAAATTTAAGAATTTAAAGAAAATTTTCTTACATTGGGAAATTCCAGTACAGTGACTTGGTGAAATTACAATAACAATTCCTTCAAAGTATGTGTAGTAGTTTTTAATGCTTGATCCTGGTTATTAACCCTCGCTCCTCTCGATAAGTTGACACTTACTCTCTCGCTTCCATTTCTATTTGAACCCCTAAAAGAGGGTCGATATGTAACAAAATCAAATCTATTTAGTTACAGTTTTAAAAGAGACACTTTCGTCTCTGATTATATAGCAGTTAGATTGTTGATTGTGTGTGTTGAGTTAGATTGCTGATTTTGTAATGTACAAAAATCAAATCTATTTAATCGGGAATCTGTTTTCAGATTCATTGAGTTCAGTAAATATGTGTTTGGCAGGTAACTCGAATTCTATTTCTAAAACCAATTTTCGACTTTTGTGATCCAAACGTTATAAATTCTAAAAACAACATTTTTGTATTTTCATTATATACATATTTGAATTTCAAATTTTAAAATGTTGAATTATATTTAAATAAAGATAAACACATTTAAAACTACACTATGTAATTTAATAAACTCAATTCATTAATTTTTTCTTAAATAAAAAAATATGCATTCTGTAATATAATATAAATTAGATAATATTACAATACAATAATTATATAAATCTTTTTAGCATAAATCATATTTATAAATAAATTAATATAATAATGTATTATCAACTAAATATTAATAGATAACTACAACTAGTTTTATTGTTTATAAATATATAGTATTAACATATTTTGAACAAGTCTTTAGATTATAATCCAATTCTTGAATCTGTTACCAAACACATATCTAAAAACATGAAATACAACAGTGTTTTCATTGAATCCCTTGTTTTCAAATTTTTGCTTTCAAATTCTCTACCAAATATGCTCTTATTCATTGTCGCTCATATTCTCTTCTCCTTTGTCTCTTTTCTTCCTCACGTTTTGCAAAACTCTGTCATTCTTAAGGAAACTTAGATTGAAAGTCTTCCTCACAAACTTTTCAGAAAACCACTCATGAATAGAAGAACAGTAGATTGAAGATTAATGAAGGGTGTGTCTTGTTTAACTTTTTCAAGTGTTTATTTATTTATTTTTTTTAAAAAAAGTCATTTTGGAAAATGTTAGAAAGTTTGACAACCACCACTCAAAATAGCTCTTGAAAAAAATGAGTTTACGAAATAAGTTAGTTTTGGATAAACACTTTGAAATCAACTTTTTAGAAAAATAAATTTTAAATGTTTAATGATTAACCTCTCCCTAATTTGTATGATTATTAAAATGACCAAAACGCCCTTAAAAGTCATCTGCTTCATTTCTACTATGTTGCGGCTACCACAAGCTCTCGTCGGCCACCTCTCACCACAGTTGCCACAAACCACCACCTCCAACCACCATTGTTGCCGCTACTGCCGACCAACTCCTGCAGCCACTACCTATAAACATCTCCGTCACCCAACTCTAGCCAACTTTCGCAACCACCACTACCAATGTCCACCACCACCAACTCTAGTGGCGGTCATTTTAGATGACCAACTCCAACTATCAATATTCTAAATTATTAGTTTATAGTATTTTTTTTTTTTTACCCATTCTTTATAGTAATTTGACATTAGCATAAAATGGTGTCAAATACATGCATATTTTTGTTTTAAACAGTTTTTCTCAAAAGTCAGAAATTTTGGTGAATATAATGCAGCTTGGTTTCCTTCCAACTATGTAGTTGAAGAGGATTTTCATCTGTTCCAGATCTTCAGTTTTACTCATCCATTTTGTTTGGATTTCCAATGTCTCTTCTGGCAATGACAACGGATTAGGATATGACATTTTTGGTGGGGTGAGGTATAGAAGTAGAGACGGAGGGGAAGAGAAAATGAAGGCAACTATAACCTACTTCTCCAACAAAATAATTAAAATTACACCAAAATTTCATAAACTCATTGATTTAAATAAGTTTGACTAATCCACAAACTAACCGTCAATAGAAATAAGTTTTCATGACTTTAAGAAACTATCATTAACACATTTATTTACTCTTTTTTTAGTCTTTAAATCCACCATCAAATCAGTCATTATTAGTTGTTTCATGACTTTTCAATTCAGTCAACAATAATCATTTATTGACATTTATTGTCTATCATGGTTAAATTTTTATTACAATTTATTATTATCAATAATGATAAAAAAAAATTGATTTTTCCTTTCAATTAAATCTTTACCTTGACATTAAAAATTTGTCAAAAAACATTAATAATGTTATGTTTATAGTGTCAATAATACCTTAACTGTGACACTTTCTCAATGTCATTAAATTATGTACGTTGACACTTATTTAGTGTCATAACTACATCTCATGGCATTTGTGAAATGTCAAAAAATACTTTTAATAATGGATTACACCTATGTTTCCTCCAATTTTGACACAATATGTACGCAAGCATAAATATGAACATTCATATATAATAATGAAGTTTGTAACGTTAATACAACGAAACTAATAAAAACTTTAATTAAGTTGTTTATAAAGGAACCAAATACAACTAAGTGTTGGCACTATCCCAACAAAAAAACACAAATAACTTGCTTAGTGGTTTTCAATGTGTTTGTCCAATCCCTAGTAAAAAAACAACAATATACATTTTAGAACTCAACTCAATACATCAATGTCAACAATTATAAAAATATTCATAAGTTATACCTTTTTAATGTTCACAATCTTTCCAACTTATTAAATATCATAAAGGTATAATATTCAAAATATTAATGTCATTACATTTTCCATCTACTAAAAATCCAACAAAAGTCTCATTCATGTTACATAGTTAAAATATAACACTCATAAACATAGTACAAAACATGCTTCATGCTTAAAAGAGATGTTCTTACCTTAACAAGAGCCTTAAAACTCATTCGAACATGCTGAAACAATCCAAAACTACAAATAAAGAGTTTAAGACTTCATTAGAAATTTTGATCTACAAAGAGTCTTAGGGGGATAAGCAAGTGAATCATGTACCCCTTTATAACATCAAGAAATACGAGATACCTCTTAGACATAAAAAAAAATACTCCAACTTCTTTCTTGAAAATACTCCTTCAACAAAACAATTCTCTCAAAAGATAAATATGGATTACGTGTAAACATATCACCAAAAAATACTCCCCACTCAAAACTTCTTTTCCTTGAACCTACTCTTTCCAGAAAGCATTGCTCTGACTAGCTACAAAAAATGTAAATATAAGTCTCATCCAATATTTATGTCATATTAAAACATAATAATATATCTAACACACAAAATAACACATAGTACAAAAAAACTTTTTAGTAGTGCCACTTACCTCGAGAATAAGATGGTTAGCAATTTATATTCTTCCTTAGATTAGAGTAATCTTGAGTCGAACCCTTAATATAACTCATAATCAAACGTCGGCGAGAGGGATTGACGAACGAGGTAGGCTAGGTGGGGAAACCTAGAAGCGAGAGTTTAAAGAAAGAGTGGGGGTTGGGGTTGGGGCTTCACACATGAAAATGGAGGGACTTAATTTTTTTTTCACTTCTCTGTTCTTATTTTCTTCTCCCTCCTAATTTAATTTAAAACTTCAAAATTGTTTATCCACTTAAATTCAAATTTTCAAATCTCTCATTAAAATAGAATCTAATTTTCAAATTTTTTATACCTAACAATGTAAATTAAATTAACACTTAAATGGAGTTCTAACACTTAAAACTCATCGAGAACTTGAGTCCTTATTCAAAAGTACCCAAATAGTTCTAGAACTATTTAGAACCTATAAATAAGAGCTTCCAAGCACCAGAGACAAATCTAAGTAACCTCAAATTAGTTCGAAAAGAAATTTAGAGTGTTATACCACTTATTCTTATCCAACACAACTCGAAACTTTGTTTGTTAGTATCTAAATAAATTTAATCCTACATATTTGGAGTCGTTACAAAGTGGGTAACTCAAAACTCAAAATTAATTGTCACCGGAGGAGAGAAGCGCCACCGTAGGTGGTCCATGCTGAAGCCGCGATGAATTGAATCTTCCATTGTAACGCACAAGTGAAGTTGTTGTGCTGCGCGAAGTTTGAAGCTTGCTGGTGGAAGGTTGAAGGAGAAGGAAAAATAAGGGAAGGGTTGCGGCTGATCTTGTTTCATGGCAAAGAAAGGGAGAGAATGAGAGGAAAGTAGAGGTTATGTTTTCTTACTAAGTTGTATCGAGATGTCTATAGAGTGTAGTTTAGAAATATTGTTAATAAACGTCGGGGCTGTTTGGGGAGATGGAATGTAATAGGATTACTGGGAATCAGAGAAGTATTGGAATGCGAGAGTACTTAAGGAATAAACAAAAATAAGATCACGAACCATGGAAGTGGTGGGAAATAAGATTGGGTTGAAAACTGTCGGAACAAAATAATTTTTGTATTACAAATCAGGCCCAAAACGCTCAATCCAAACATTCATTTTGGATTACAATGCATTACAAGCTTATCCTATTATGGTTTCCCAAACACCCCAAAAAGTGATACCTTCAACAAATTTTTTATAAATATTTTTGTCTGACTTATTTAAAAATACCAAACTCTTTTATTCATAAATTACACTTGTATTGTTAAGTTTTTATAATTAAGTTATTTTTTAAACTTTACACAACACATGCAATGCACGTACTATGTAACTAGTTTTTCTAAAAGCATAGCTGCCAATAATTATTTTTAAATCTACAACAATCTCTCTCTCTCTCTCTTTTTTTTTTTTTATAGTACAACAATCTCAAAGTAAGTGAAAGTCTACTTTAGTTCATATAATTATATTACACAAATTTAATATTAATTTACTGAACACCGTAACTAATTCTTTTTCTAGTTTAAAATTTAATTTTACTAAGCGCTATTAATATTTTTCTAATTTAAACTTAATTTATCTAACACTATAACTAGTCTTTTCTGTTTAATGCTCTTTAATGATGATTAATACCAGTCATAGATTGATGACACAAAAAAATAGTCATAAAAGTTGAAATATTAAAAAATACCCATATTTTTCCGCCAAAAAACGTTTTTTTTTTCAATTCAATGACTCTAAAGAACTGTCGCTTTTTAATGATTGTTAATTCTAGTTATAAATTAGTGACACAAAAAAATGTCAAAATAGTTGAAAAATCCAAAATTTCATGTCACTATTTGAATTAATTAGAGTAACCTTAGAGCTAAACGTATGATTTTGGAAGTTGAATTATGTAAAATGTATCACCATGCGTTGGCACTATTTACAAAACAAAATATCTAAAAAATTATGGTTTTTCTGTTCTTAACGCAGGATTAAGAAGAAAAGAAACCTAAATAACCCAAGTACTAGAGACGAAGCTGCTGCGAGAACAAATGGAAACTCATGCGCCAAAACTATGAGTTTGAGACCATGCGTCGAGATCATGCGTTGAGAAAAAGTAGATACAGACGCCTGGGCAAAAGCTGTCATGTCAATATGCAAAAGGATAACACGTTATCAGGTCATGGCAGAACAAATGGGCCGATGATGTGAAAAGGCTGCGCAGCAGGGCATGGAATTTAATGTAAAGGTGTCAGGTCATCATGAGTTCACCTTTTCAACGCCTATAAATAGCCCAAAGCTTCTCCATTCAAGGGAGGGGAGAATCAAGAGAGAAACGCGTGACAGGCGTAAAGGCTTTGCACACCCCCTCCACCATAACCAACCTTCATTTCGAGCTCTTCTAAGAGAACTTTTAGAATCGTCTCCCAGTGAGTGAGAACCTTCACCCTATGGATTTTATGTATCAGATAGCAACCATCTCAAGCCTCCATGAAGCAAGACGTTGCCAGTGGCGGCTTGACATCTTCCATTTCTGTTTTATCTCCATTTCCATCCTTCTTACTTATGTTTTGTTAATAACCTTCGAAAGAATGATTATTTTAAAATGAGTTTGATTGACGATTATCTTCCATCTATTTCCATATTAAATATCTTACACCATGATGTTTGAATGCTAAATGAGTTAGATGTTGGAGTTAGTTTTTCTTAAACAATATGAAGTATGTTACATCCTGATGAATGCATATCATTAGCTTGCATAGCATTGTCTGACAAACAAATGCAGTAAGCACAACTGTCTAGCTTGAGAAAGTAGATAGTTAATCTTTAACATTTATCAAGACCAGATGAGGTACAGAGATGTAGTTCATCTTTTGCCAATACAAACTTATCATGCATCTTAGAGATAAGATTAATGTGGCATCGAAACATCAAGAGATGGATTCACAAACTAAGTTTGTAGGTATGTACTTATACTTAAACAGGTTTAAGTTTTTCGTCTAACTCCTGCGTCAACTCTACTTTTACCGCATGGTTCCATTCATTTTCAACGCACGCTATCTGACACTAAACAACATTTGACTAACCATCGCTGCATCCACCTCACTGTTAGTTAGAAATTTTGTTCATTCTTTATGTATAGTTTTAGACACATACAACTCATGCACATATTACTTGTATAGTTCACCGCATAGTCATGCACCTATTCTCAACGCCTAGTTATTAAAAATCCCTGCGCTCGACCCTGGACTCACCAGGAAAACCTATAAGAGCTTATACTTGGGCTTTTTATAGGAAAACTTGCTTAATCGTGATCATACTTGAGTAATTCTCGACGCATCTTTGTATGAAAATTATCATATCTATTTTTGTGCAACAAGCTAAGAAACTCAATATAAATCGAAAACAGATATCCAATATTAAAATAACAACAGGGATATACTTAACATTTTTCTATACTTATTGTCAAAATTTTTGGTTGTTCTGCTTTATAAGTTATGCATGATTACCATTAATATGATTACCATTGATAACTTGAATACATACAAGTTATTATATTCTTTATTTGGAGTAATTAAAGTAATATTGATGATAAATGCATGATTTTAGCACTTAAATTATGTAATACGACTTACTCTATGTTTACTATATTTATAAGAGAATCTATCTTGGAAATTATGAGTTTTTATCTTTTTGAACGGAGGATAGAGCTAAAAAAAAGCCAAACATAATCTAAGTATAAAGGAAAGATGCGGCCAGAATCATTGAGGTCATAACGTTTGAAGATCAACGTGTTGACCATTATGCGTCGAGAAGAAAAAGTGAATCAGACGCCTAGATGACAATTGTCATGTCAATATGCAAATGGACAACTGACTTTACCAAATCATGACAAATCCAATGAACCGAAGACGTGAAGAAATCTGCACAACAGGGCATGGAATCTAATCCAAAGGTGTCAGCTCATCATGAGATAATCTTTTTGGACGCCTATAAATAGCCCATTGCACTTCACGTTCAAGATAGAGAGAAAAATACACCGTGGTGAAAGCTCTGTGCAAATTCTCCCTCAACCTCCATAGTCACCCTCCATTTCGGGCTCGTCTATGAGAAGATTCTGAGAGTTTTTTAGAGTTGCCTCTCAGATAGTGAGAATCCATCCCATGTACAATCGTGTCTTAAATAGCCAACATCTCAAGCCTCCAAGAAGCAAGATATTGTCATTGGCGGCTTGACGACTTTTATTTCCATTCTTTCATTATGAACATCCTTCTCGCTTGTATTTTATTAATGACATTCGAGAGATTTGCTTATTTTCTTAATACAAGTTTGATTGACATTAATCCTTCATATATTCTTATCTTTAACACTTTACACCATGAATGTTAAATGTTTAATGGTTTGAGTGTATAAAGTTAGCAATTCCAAGTTTTACTAAGTATGCTTTCATCTTGATTAAATGGGTACTTCAAACTTGTCTAAATCTATCAAACAAATAGGTTTAAATAAGTATAATCATTTGCTTAGGAGATAAAGTTAGCAATTCCTAGCAACTCTTAGGAAAATGCTAGCCGAGTTATCTTAACTTTACTTTTCTTATGGTTTCATCCCCATTCCCAACGAATGCTATCTGAAAATAGTTTGTATTTTACAAATTCATTCATGTCCATCCCGCATCATCATTCCACTTGTTTATCCACCAATTCCTAATGTAAAAAATTTGTTTTAGCGAATTCATTCATGAACATATCGGTAAAATTGTACAGATTAATGCACCAACTAAAGAACATTCTCAACGCATAATTATTACAAATCCCTGTGTTCGACCGTAGACTCTCTAGGAAAATATATTCAAACTTGCACTTGAGTTTTTATAGGAAAACTTGTGTCTAAATGTATACATTTTTTGAGATTTTCAACGCAGTATTAGGCCAATATGGCTATCGTATTTTGTTTTATGGATATTGTGCTAGTTGTCTCTTGACTTGTCTTAACCTTCGAGTTTACTGTTGGGTGCTTTCCACGAATATTTCTCTTTCCTTATTAGGCGCCTGTCTGCAAATATTTTTGGACAGATTTTATTTCCTTCCTGGTTTCACCTAGATTATTTTTCTTATTTGTTTAGCGGGTTTTAAAGGAATGAGGCGTTCCTTTCTAGGGTTGCCGCTTTTGATTATCTACAAAAAGCTTGTGTGTTATTTTGGCCATCCTCGTCATGAAGATAAGAGCTCGTGTTTTATATCTTTCCACTGTGCATTCAGTGATGAGTTGAGAAAGTGCAAAAGTTAATACCTTAATCTCAGAAGAAATACCATTGAAGTCAAAGGAATCTTTGAATCTCATTCTGTATCTAAAGTTCAGACCATCCAGTGAAGGGAGTGCACTATGACTTGAGAAAGATAATTGATTTAAGAAGATCCACAGGCACAAGTTGATTCTGAAGTGTTGCTAAGCTAGTATTGTCAAACTTAGGGGAAGCCTAAGTGAAAGGAGAGGAACTCTCTCATCTAGGGGGAGCCTAGGTGGTCAGCAAGTTAAGTGTAACATGAGTTACTGTAAAAGTGATTGTTTTACAGATAAGTTTCTTGTTGTACTCACTTAACTTTACAATATTAGCGAATTATCTTTCTCGGGCAAGTAGCCCCCCAAATGTATGTGTGCAACACCAAATTGGGTTGCCGATCTCTGTGTTTCATCTTTATTTTGTGTTATTGTCAATACTATCGATTTGACATTCTAATTGCTTAAGTTGTCATATATTCTTTTCAATTGGTATAAGAGCAAGTCTCCTAGACTTTAAGAGCATTGATCATGAATGGTATAAAGGAAGGTGGATCCACCACTAGACCTCCAATTCTAGATGGACCAAATTATTCATATTGGAAAACTAGAATGATAGCCTTCATGAAATCCATTGACAGCAAAACATGGAAAGTCGTGGTTACCAGATGGTCACATCCCATTACGAACACAGAAGACAAGAGAGGAACTCTTAAACCTGAGCTTCAATGGATAGAAGCTGAAGATGAAGCATCCTTGGGTAACTCTCGAGCTTTAAATGCTATCTTCAATGGTGTAGATCAAAATATCTTCCGTTTGATTAATACTTGTGTTTCTGCAAAAGAGGCATGGACTGTAGCTCATGAGGGAACATAAAAAGTCAAGATGTCGAGGCTACAATTTTTAACTTCCAAATTTGAAAATTTGAGGATGGGTGATGATGAATCAATTGCTGAATTCAATGTCCGTCTTCTTGACATTGCCAACTAGTCTTTCGCCCTTAGAGAACATATTTCAGAGGAACGGTTAGTTAGAAAGGTGCTCAGATCCTTGCCGAAAAAGTTTGACATGAAAGCTACTGCCACTGAGGAGGCACATGATGTTGCTTCTCTAAAAATGGATGAGCTATTCGGATCCTTATTGACTTTTGAAATGTCTCTTGATGGAAAACCATCGAAGAAGTCAAAAACCATTGCTCTACAATCTATTAGCGAGCCTCTTAAAAAAGGTTCACATAGCTCTTCTGTCTAAACAATTTAATAAAGCGCTAAAACATTTTCGAAAAAAATCAGGTGAAAAGACTACTGGTCAGCATGGGCCTAAACCATTCAAGACAGTCAATAATAAAAAGGATGGTGACAAACTTGTGAATGTCTATTCTAAAAAAGAAAAGAATCTCTGGTGCAGAATGTGAGGCTTTTGGACACTTTCAAGCATAATGCCAACGTTCCTCAAGAGACAAAATAGAAGATATGTACTTGTTGGGTTGTATGTCCTAAAACTCGTAGTTTTTGTAAGTAAGTGAATTTTAGTACATATGAAGTTATTCAAGTGAATTAATTGTTTATTAACTCTAAATCCAATTAAACTACGAACTCTTGGCTATTATCATGAGTACTTGGACTTTATGCGGAGACATAAACAGGATTAAGTTCGAGTAAGTAGCCTAAATAGTCTATAGTACATGGATCAGGTTGGGTACCTCTTCCTGGAGACACTATTGAATACGGTCTGCTTCATGATTGTTACGAATATTGTAAGGTATCATAAATGGAGTGATCTTGATTTGTTCATGTAGGGACATGTGAGCAAGAATATTCTACATAATAAGATTGTGTAAGACTGACCCTGAAATAATCACTGTTACGTATTAACACCGTTTACGATTAACATTGATTAATTTCACTTATCGATGACCTAGATAACTTGATCTGAATCTTGAGCTATCTATGAACTCCTGTTTATTCAGAATTATCCCTTGATCCACATAGGTGAGAGTAAGCTCAATACTGCTGCTCAACATTCCTCCCATTTCAGGGATAAGATCGAGTAGATAGCTGTGGACATAGAATTTACAAGACAGAATTCACTCCTAATCAACTTATCGATGAGCAAGGGGCCCCATCCTCTCACTGGCCCGAGAGGGAACAAATTTAGTGATTAGATCCTAAATCAATTGTTCATTAGAGGGACAGTGGTACTTAAGGAGAAAAGATGTAACTTAGAGGTAAATCGGTATTTGACCTAGCTGAAGTTATGAACGACCTGTGAAAGATTGACTTATCGATGACGGTTATATCAAATGGACACAAATATATCTACAATGAAGAGAGTGCAGCTAAGGGCTTTAGTGGAGTATCCCGTTAGTTAACGAATGTTGGTTAACTAAGTTAAAGAGTTTGGCCAGTTAATCTTGGATCGTTGGAACTCATGATCTGTAGGTCCATTAGGTCCCTCTACTAGCTCATAAATAGGACTAAAATCTTAGATAGTGTGGTGCATGAGTTTGAACCGTTCAAATCTTGGCTTAAGGAATGAAAGTCAGATATATATGACGTTTAATTACGAATTAAATGGACAAATAGAGTTAATTATAATATTTAAATATGATTTAAATATTAATCATATAAATAGGGATTCATATCGTTTTTTTTTTTTAGAAAAATCTGGACAAGTGGGAAAAATAATATTATTTTAAAATTACATAATAAAATAATATTATTTTTAATTAATTAAATATTAAATTGTTTTTATTATTTAATTAATTTTTTAATTAAAAATCAATTTTAATTTTATTTTTGGTAATTCATTGAAAAATTGATTTTAAAATTGATTTTTGAAGATTGGATTTATCCACTAACTAAGCTAGGAGTTTGGTTGTCTTCTTCACAATTAACCAACAAATTAACCATTTTGTGTTGTCAAAATTTGATGCAATTGGATTGCATGTTATTCTTTAATAAATAGAAATGATTTTGGCATAAAAATGGTTAAGAATTTTGTGAAATTAAAGAGTTAATTTTGCAAAATTCCATCCATTGTTCATCTTCTTCTCAACCTTCATTCCTTTTAAAATTCACCACAAATTTTGGATCCTACCATCCAATCTAAGCCTAGAGAATAGTAGAGAAGACTCTTGTGGTGGTCTACAACCAAGTGGTGCTGAAATTCATCAAGAATTGAAGGAGAATTTGGGGCTTCAAGGGTAAGTGTTCTTGAAACTTTGGTTTTTCTTTTTAATTGCATGTTTAATCATCTAAATTGAGCATCTTAGAATGAAAATTGATCAAATTAACTTCCGCTGCATGCTCATTTATCCATCAGTACTGACATTATCAGATGATGAGACAAATTTTAGTGAATCTAAGACAAATATTAAGGCTCTTGTGAGCAACATTTCCTCTGACACTTCGTCAGGAGAGGTATCTGAGTATGATGTTTATGCTGAAAATGAGAATGATGACAGTGTACCTGTGTCAAATGATCCGTCTATCAGGCATTGTTCATTAAACGACGTGAAGATATGAAGGTGTTTGATGTTCAAAAATAAAAAATTGAATCCTTATTGGCTAATGATCATTGCTTGATGTCGATCATTTCTGAACTAAAACGTGAACTGGGTTAGTGCAAGGCAGAAAAAGAATCAATGGTGAAAAACATTATGATGCTTAATTCTGCAACCAATTCGCTTGAAACATAGTGTCTTAAGGTGAATCTGCAAGCAATCATCATGGCTCGGGATTCATTAAGTCAAAGGAGCAATTCTCATCTCAACCTTAAAGTACAGGAAAACGCACTGTTGAATTTGTCAAGGCTCAAAACACTAAATACTATGACGCTGCTGAAACCTCATCTGGTCATTGTCACAAGACGGAAAACAAACATAGAAGTTCCAGATGGATCTATCATTTTTGTGGCAAACTAGGTCACATAGGTTATCCATGGCAGAAACTCCTAGTTTTCTCGTACTGTGAGAACAAAAAGAAGACATGTAATAGTTGTATGGAAAATTAAAGGAGGATTAGCTGAAATGTAAGGTGATTTTAACTTCTCTCGATGATCTACTTGGGATGACTGGTATTTTGATAGTGGCAGCTCTCGCCACATGATTGGTGATCTTAACTATCTGACAAATCTCAAACTGGTAAATTCAGGTAAAGTCACATTTGGAGATGGAGCCATTGGGAAAATAATTGGGAAGGGAAAGATCAATGTTCAGGGCCTACCCTCTCTTGAGGATGTCATGTTGGTCGAAGGATTGACTGCTAATCTTATCAGTATCAGTCAACTATGTGATTAAGGGTTGTAGGTTAGTTTCACAAAAGAACAGTGTATTGTTACTGATAATGTTAACACACTTGTCATGAGAGGCACTCCTCTAACAACTGCTATATCTGGAATCTACAATCTACATCTTCTATTTGTCATCTGTCAAGGCAAGATGAAGCAGACCTTTGGTACAAGAAACTGGGTCATATTAGCATGAAGACGATCCAAAAGGCACTCTCTAAGAATACTATAACTGGCATTCCATCCTTAACTTCCATAACCCACATCGTCTGTAGAGACTGTCAGCTAGGAAACAAACACATGCCCCCCCATAAATCAATATCTCAGCAAGGGTTCTCTCATGTTCTAGACCTTCTCCATATGGATATTACGGGTCCCATGAAAACGGAAAGTCTGCGAAGGAAACAGTACGTGCTTTTCGTTGTTGATGACTTTTCCAGATACTCTTAGGTTAGAGTTCTTCGTGAAAAATCTGAGGCATTCGCTCACTTTCAGACATTGGTTCTACAAATTCAGCGGGAAAAAGATTTTAGTGTCAAATGAATAAAAAGCAATCATGGGAAGGAGTTTGAGAATGTTCACTTTGCCACCTTTTGTGAGGTAGTTGGTATTCACCACGAGTTTTCTACCCCTATAACTCCTCAGCAGAATGGGGTGGTTGAACGAAAGAACCGGACACTCTAGGAAATGGCTAACGCAATGTTGCATGCAAAGCATCTTCCCCTACATTTTTGGGCTGAGGCCTTAAACACTACATGTCATATCCATAATTAAGTTGTCCTTCGTCCTGGCACGGACACCACGATCTATGAGCTATGGAGGGGGAGATGACCAAATGTGAAGTACTTTCATGTATTTGGCAGCAGGTGTTATATTCTCATGACAGAGAAGTTAGACAAAAATGGGACTCGAAGGCGGATGAAGGAATATTTCTTGGATACTCAGCCAACAATGGAGAGTATCGAGTCTTTAATAATCGGACCCGCACTATTATGGAATAAATAAATGTGACATTTGATGATGTTGCTGATGCTATTACATTGGTTGTTGATGATGAGGCATGTGAAACTATGTCGTCGAATGTTACTACAAATGTGCATGACAATAGTCTTGACAAGTCTTCTGATCACCCCTCTGAGTCTGTACTAGAACCTGATCAATTTATTACAAACTGATGACAAGCATCCCTCAAGTAGGGTAAGCAAAAATCCGTCCAGCAATATCATTGGAGGTTTGGAAGCTAGTGTGACAACCAGGAGAAAGGACAAAGTAAATTATCTCGAGATGATCAACAATGTTTGTTTCACTTCGTCCATTGAACTAAAGAATGTTGAAGAGGTCTTTTAAGGCAAATGTTGGGTCAATGCCATGCAAGAAGAATTGGAACCATTCAAAAGAAACAAAGTGTGGACTCTTGTGCCTCGTCCGAAGCATCCAATCTTATTAGCACGAAGTAGGTTTTTAAAAACAAATGTGATGAGAAAGATAACATTACAAGAAATAAAGCTAGACTGGTGGCTCAAGGGTACCCTCAAGTGGAAAGAGTGTACTTTATGAGACTTTTGCTCTAGTCGCTAGACTGGATGCTATTAAACTTTTACTAGGAATTTCATGCATCCTAAAGCTTAAACTATATCAAATGGATGTAAAAAGTGCATTTCTAAATGGGTACTTGAATGAAGAAGTTTATGTCAACAATCCAAGGGTTTCAATGATCCAGGAAGACCGTATTATGTGTATCGACTGAATAAAGCCTTGTACGACCTTAAACAAGCCTCTAGGGCTTGGCATGAGCGGCTAACTAAGTTTCTTAAACTACATGGTTACAATTGAAGGGGAGTTGATAGGACCCTATTTGTAAAAGAATCTAAAGATCAGTTTGTAATTGTTCAAATCTATGTGGATGATATTGTGTTCGGAGGAATGTCATAAGAGATGGTAACTCAGTTTGTTAAACAAATGCAGGAGGAATTGAAATGAGTATGGTTGGTGAACTGTCGTACTTCCGGGGGTTTCAGATCAAGCAGTTGGATGAAGGAGTATTCATTTCTTAGTCAAAATACGCAAAAAAATCTGGTTAAAAAATTTGGGCTTGAAAAGGCTAGCATCAAATGAACTCATGCTCCAACTCATGCTAAGCTTACTAAGGATAATGGGGGAACTTTGATGGATGAACAACTATACAGAAGTATCATTGGAAGCTTGTTGTACCTAACAGCAAGCAGACCCGACATTACATTTGCAATTGGGGTTTGTGCTCGTTATCAGTCCAAACCAAAAACTAACCATCCAATGAGTGCGAAAAGAATAATCCACTACATCAACGAGACTAGCAATTATGGGTTGTTGTACTCCTTTGACACGAATAGTACCCTTGTAGGGTACTGTGATGCAGACTGCGTATGAAGCTCAGAAGATAGAAAAAGCTCCTCTGGCAGATGTTTCTTTCTTGGAAATAATTTGATTTCATTGTTCAGCAAAAAGCAACATTGTGTCTCCCTGTCCACTGCAGAGGCAGAATACATTGCTTTAGGAAGTAGTTGCACGTAGCTCATCTGGATAAAGCAGATGTTTCAAGAGTATCATGTTGTACAAGATGTCATGACACTTTACTGTGACAACATGAGTGCCATAAACATCTCAAAAAACCCTGTGCAACATAGTCAAACAAAACATATTGACATACGTCACCACTTTACCCGTGATTTGGTTGAAAACAAACAAATTGTTTTAGAACACATCAACACGAAAAATGAGATAGTTGATATCTTCACAAAAGGTCTTGATACTACTCGCTTTGAAGCTTTGACTGCCTCCCTCGGTGTTTGCACTCTGGATAAACAGCAACTACTTAAATGGGTCTGCTAGAGAAAAAAGTATAGCCTAGTCAAAGACTTTAAGTGATAGATGTGACAAGCCATTAACTGTTTTAAGCACGATTGGTAAGAAGGTAACCAGGTCAGTTATTGTTTCAATTTCAAAAGGTAACTAGGTCACTCTGGTGCAGTGGAAAGTTTGCTTGTCTAGAGATTTCTTCTTCGTTACTCTCGCTCTCTTCTTCCTTCAAATGGTCAAAACCCATCAAGAAACTGAGACCTCGAAGGCAAGCATGATTCGCTACAAGGAAAAGGCGAAATGAAAGATGCATGTGGAAGAAGAGATTCCTCCGGTGACAACGAATAAATGTGGAGTTTGGGTTCGTGGTATGCTCGGAAGTAAATGTAAAGTGAAAATGCCTTTTGTGATTGCTAAAAGGAGACGTTCGGGATTCAGCCCCACCGTTGAAGACAAAGAATAGGCTAAAGTAAGTTCCTCTAACCTTACCTTGTCTGATTTGGTAGGACCGAGGAAAGAAATCTTTCCAAAGAAGGGTAAATCGCTGTCAAGTGAGTCGTCGGATCACTCAAATGAATTTATAGCCTTACCACGAAACTCTAGTATACATGATAGGACTCACTCTTCTGGGTCAAAGCAAATTAGGGTTGATGAACTAGGAGTTGTGTTGATGAATCTTCTTCGCCAGAGGGTGTGTGTCCTGAGTCCATTCAATCTGAAACAGTAATTACCAATAATGTGTCCTCTAAGAATCCGTCGAGGTCTGTCGAAGGAATGTCTGATATCTGCACTACCAGAATTATAGCTAGCCTCTGTGGTTGAGAAGCGCTTGAAAAGTGCTTTTTATTCTCTTAAATTAAGGGAGTTTCTATTGATTTCACTTGTTTGTTAGTGGTTTTCAAGTCAATATAAAGAAAACAAGAATTGAAAGCCAAAAAAACAAAACCAAGCCAAAATCAAGTGAAAAAGAGGAAAGAATCCCAAAATTCCCAAAAACAGGGTAACGCCGTGTCACTAGCTTGGCACTACCACGACGCATTTTCTCAAGAGCATTAGTCAAGCAAGCGTAGCAACGCTGGTGCGGGTATTAGCGATTCCTCCTCAATCAAGAGCTTCTTTATAGCTTTACACTCTTTCTATGCTGAAATTGGTTTTGAACATGTTGCCTAAAGTTATGAGTGGCTAGACTCTTTAGTTTTAGGGTATTGATGATTTGTTTAGGAAGTTATGTTGATATTGTTGACTCCTCATGGTTTTGTTGTAATGAATATGCTTTTCATTATTATTGTGCTTAACTCTTGTTGATTGGCCATGATTGAATGTTAGATTAGATGTATGATTGAAATAATTATATGTCTAATTGGATCTATAACAATGAATTGTTGTTAATCTATCATGCGAATAGTTAGGTTAACAATGAAAGTTGCTAAAGAATACTCCTAATGCCATGTAACTTATGTTGGTTTCAAGATGTTAGTAATTAATTAGGTTGCATGAGAAAAAGGTTGTTTTTTATAGAAAATAACCCGAGTTTATGTTTCTAGACTTAAGCATATGAATTGCAATAAAATCCTTGAGCCCTAGAATGTTGCATAATGAATTAAATAAGGATTCAATACCCTAGAACTCTCTTTGACTCTTGTGTTTCTCAATTACTTGCTTTCCTTTGTAGTTTTTCCAAAATCACAACTTGAGATCGAATCCTCAAATAAAATTGATTCAAGTTTAGAATAGCTAAGTAACTTAAACCTTCACAATTGGATCCTCAGTGGAACAATATTCGGACTTAACCGTCTTATATTATAACTTGACCCGTACACTTCGGTAAACATGAAAAGTACGCATCAAGTTTTTGGCGCCGTTGCCGGAGATCCAAAGAACAGTTTTTATTGCTTAATATTCATAAGAATTGATAGATTTTACTTTGAGGTGTATTTTATTTTGGTTGATAATTTTATCGGTTTATGCCTCGAGATATGAGCACGTAGCTACTTTAATTCAGAATCTTTAACTAAAAAAAGGATTAAGTTGGATGTATTTGGTTGTCACATTGAAAGGCCCCATCGGTTGGAGAGTTGAAATGTATGATAGTTTTTAATCTTAGACTGAGGGAAAAAAAGAAAAAAAGAGTATACAAGCCTTCGAAAAAAAGTGTACACAAAATATCTGAGCTTTACATGTCTATCTTCTTAAATGTTAAACTTGTAATAAGTATGCATGGATGAGGGTAAAAAGAGCTGCCTTTGCTGTGATCAGTAAGGATGCCTGGGAATTGACTAGGTACGAGTCTCTACAGTGAATGTGCGAAAGCTAGTGCCCCTAGGTAAAAGAATGCAAGTTTATGACCCATGAAAAATGTGATTGAATGGCACCTTAGTGGACACATTACTCGCTTGAAATGTGTGGATACTTGAAAATTGGTGCATGAGCTAGAGTAGCGGGAAAATTAAGGAAGCTCTCTTAAGTCCCAATGTGAGTTTTAGTATTTTGAATTGAATGAGGCTTGCATACACACACATGAGAGATAGCAAGATTTTGCCTTGAATGATTATACAAATATAGATATGCTTGCATGTTTCTACTTAAGCTCTTAAATGTTATTCTTTGAGACATGAATCATTAGCAAACTTTTCAATTAAACTTCCTTTATTTGATTTTACTCTTTGCTTGGGACTAGCAAATCTCTAAGTTTGGGGTGAGGAAAAGCGCTTGAAAAATGCTTTTTATTCTCTTAAATTAAGAGAGTTTATATTAGATTTCACTTGTTTGTTAGTGGTTTTCAGGTTAATATAAAGAAAACTAGAATCGAAAGCTAAAAGAACTACACTGAGCCAAAATCAAGTAAAAAAAAAAAAGGAAAGAGTCACCAAATTGCCAAGAACAGGGCAGCGCTGCGTTGCCAGCTCGGTGCTGCCACGACACTTTTTCCCGAGAGCATAAGACAAGCTCAACAAGCAGCACCAACACGGCGTTGTGACACGATGCCAAGGGTAGGTTTTCATGACACAGCACTGCGATGCCACCATTTTATGACAGTCAGTGCAGCGACGCCAACTTTCCTTATGTGAAAAATAAACAATTTTGGAACGAATTTTGGGTGGCTAACTCTATAAATTGGAGGGTTTCCAGCAATCCTAGAGTATGGAGAAATAGAGAAATTAGAGAATAACAC
Organism: Citrullus colocynthis; assembly: GCA_031780015.1. Lineage (NCBI taxonomy): Eukaryota > Viridiplantae > Streptophyta > Magnoliopsida > Cucurbitales > Cucurbitaceae > Citrullus > Citrullus colocynthis. The sequence continues at coordinate 1,085,995 of QLSR01000198.1, forward strand.
AATAGAGAGTCCCAAAGAGTGAGTTGGCTGCAGGGAGAGATAAAGGAGTTTGAGCGAGAGTTTTGGTGTCGTTTGAGTTCTCGACGTGAAGACTAAGGACATCTTGGCGATTCCTCCTCAATCAAGACCTTCTTTTTAGTAGAGTTTTCCTTTCTTTACATTATTTTTATGCTTAAATTGTTTACAAACATGTTGCCTAAAGCTATGAGTGGCTAAACTCTTTAATTTTAGGGTATTGATGAATTGGTTATGAAATTATGTTGATATTGTAGACTCTTCATGGTTTTGTTGTAATGAATATGCTTTTCATTGTTATTGTGCTTAATTCTTGTTGGTTGGCCATTCTTGAATGTTAAATTAGATGTATGGTTGAGATAATTGTATGTCTATCTATAACAATGAATTATTGTTAATCTATCATGAGAATAGTTAATTTAACAATGAAAGTTGCTAAAGACTACTCTTAATGTCATGTAACTTATATTGGTTTCAAGATATTATTAGTCAATTAGGTTGTTTTTTATAGAAAATAACCCGGATTTATGTTTCTTGACTTAAGCATATGAATTGCAATAAAATCCATGAGCCCTAGAATGTTGCATAATGAATTAAACAAGGATTCAATACCCTAGAACTCTCTTTGACTCTTGTGTTTCTCAATTACTTGCTTTCCTTTGTAATTTTTCCAAAATCACAACTTGAGATCGAATCCTCAAATAAAATTGATTCAATTCTAGAATAGCTAAGTAACTTAAACCTTCACAATTGGATCCTCAGTGGAACGATATTCAAACTTAACCGTCTTATATTATAACTTGACTTGTACACTTGCGGTAAACATGGAAAGTGTGCATCAAGCTTCCCTTACTGATGCTCTTTCTGAATTGACTACAGGGGGCCTAGCTCAAGTAAGTCCACCATCCATGGCATCCCTTACCGCCATGGAGTCGGAGATGTCCACACAAAAGGAGTTGGAACAAGGAGACAAAGAGACGGTTAGTTATGTTGATAGAGGACATTATAGAGGCCACTAACAACAACAACTTCCAACTCATTGCCATCCTAACTTGAGGAACCATGAAAATTTTTCTTATGCTAACAATAGGAATGTTTTGCAAGGTCCACCCAATTTTTCTAATGTAGGTCCATCCCACACTGAGAAGAAGTTCAACCTAGAAGACTTGATGGTAAAGTTCATAAAAGAGTCTAAAGGAAGGACCACCGCATTGGAGAACAAGGTGCAAAGTCATGGCAAAGCTATTCACAATATTGAGGTGCAAATTAGTCAAATAGCCACTTCTCTTCAAACAATGCAAAAGAGCAAGTTTCCTAGTTGTCCTGAAAGGAACCCAAAGGAGGAGTGTAAGGCCTTGACTTTGAGAAGTGGGAAAAAGCTGTCCACTCCTTTGATTAATGATGAGGATGAGGAGCCAGAGGTAAATGAGGATGAGGAGCCAGAGGTAAATGGGTCTATCATAGAAGATAAACCCAAAGGAGGTCATAGAAAAGGAGGAAAAAGTAAAGGAGTCGATATCTTCAAGTAAGTCATCTAGCCCTCTACCTTTTGTACCTAACACTTTGCCTTATACTCAACGTTTTAGAAAGAAAGAAATAGACTCCCAATTTTTCCAATTCTTAGAATTATTGAAGAAAGTTCATATTAATATCCCATTTGTTAAGGCTTTAGAGCAAATGCCAACTATGCAAAATTTATGAAATATATCTTATGTAAAAATAAGAAATTTGGGCAATATGAGATGATTAGTATGACAGAAGAATGCAGTGTTGTGCTAGAAAAGAAGCTACCACAAAAACTTAAAGATTTAGGGAGTTTTACTATACCTTGCACTATTGGGTCTTTAAATGTTACCAAAGCTCTTTGTAATCTTGGTTCTTCTATTAACTTATGTCGTTATCTGTCTATAGGAAGCTTGACATTGGAGAAGTGCAACCTACCACCATCACTTTGTAGTTAGCTGATAGATCCTTGGCCTATCCTAGAGGTATTGTTGAGGATGTGTTAGTTTAAAGTTGACAAATTTATCTTCCCTGCAGATTTTGTAGTCTTGGACATGGAGAAGGACTCTTAGATTCCTATCATCCTTGGGCGCCTGTTCCTAGCAACTGGGAAGGCCATCATTGATGTCCAATAAAGGAAGTTGACTCTAACGATGAATGATAAGAATATTGTTTTTAATATCTATAAGTCCTTGAGTCATCATGATGAGGGTAGTACTTGCCATGCAATAGAAATAATTGATCACACTATTTCTGAGCATGTTAAGGTTGTGCTGGCTACTGATCATTTAAAACAAAGCATAATAGATTTTGATTTTGATAATGTGGATACTATATTTGATGAAATTGTTTTGTATGCTAAGTGGTTGGATAACATGCCGGTATGCACTAAAATGTATAAACCAACACCTCTAGCTCCTTTGCATGTTATAAATAATTCTCAATGTTGAGAAGTCTGCTTTAGAATTAAAAGTGTTGCCTCCTTAGTTGAAATATGCTTCCTTGGATGATTTGTCTTCTTTCCCTGTTATTATATCTTCTGATTTAAATTCTGTAGAAGAAGAACAATTGTTGAGAGTGTTAACGGATTATAAGTCTGCCATTGGTTGGTTTATTGAGGATCTTAAAGGTATTAGTCCATCAGTTTTTGTGCACAAAATTTTGATGGAAGATACCTTTAATCCTTTAGTGGAACACCAAAGAAGACTTAATCCTGCCATGAATGAGGTAGTCAAGAAAGAAGTACTCAAGCTTTTGAATGCAAGTATCATTTATGTCATCTCTCATAGTTCATAGGTAAATCCTGTTCAAGTAGTACCCAAGCAAGGTGGTACGATAGTTGTGAAAAATGAAAAAGATGAGATGATTGCCTATGATAGGATGGCGTGTGTGTATTGACTATAGGAAGTTGAATAAGGCTACTAATAAAGATCATTTTCCTCTTCCTTTTGTAGATCAAACGCTTGATAGACTTGCAAGTTATTCTCACTATTGCTTCCTAGATGGATATTCTGGATACAATCAAATTGTCATTGATCCTAAGGATCAAGAAAAGACCACCATTGAACAATTGCCACCTCCCACTAATGTGAAGGAGTTAGGAGCTTCCTAGGGCATGCAGAGTTTTACAGGAGATTTATTAAGGATTTTTCTAAAATTGCAAAGCCCTTGAGAAACTTGTTAGAAAAGGAAGCTAAATTTTTATTTGATGATGCATGTCTACTAACTTTTAATACTTTGAAAGAGATTGATTTCTGCACCAATTATTGTTATACTTGAATGGAGTCAGTCTTTTGAGATCATGTGTGATGTTAGTGACTATGCTTTAGGAACTGTTTTAGGCCAACATAGAGATAACATGTTTAGGGCAATTTACTATGCTAGTAGGACTCTTGATAGTACTCAACAAAAAATATACTACTACTGAAAAAAAACTCCTAACTGTTGTGTTTGCCCTTGAGAAATTTAGATCATAATTGCTTGGCTCTAAAATTATAGTGCAAATTTACCATGCTGCTTTGAAGTATTTGTTTGATAAGAAAGATTCTAAACCTAGATTGATGAGATGGATTCTGTTGTTGCAGGAATTTGATCTTGAAATCAAAGATAGAATAGGATGTGAAAATGTGGTTGTCGACCATCTTTCTAGGATTGAGAATGGGGATGCTAACTCATGCCCCTCCTATTGTTGAGATGTTCCCTGATGGACAACTGTATTAGGTAAAAGATAGTTTACCTTGGTTTGCTGACATAGTTAACTATCTTGCAGGAGGACATTTGCCACCAGACATGAACACTCAACAAGTGAAGCAATTTTTACATAATGTTAAGGCTTACCATTGAGAGGACCCACTTCTATACAAGGTTTGTACTAATAGTATGATAAGGAAGTGTGTGCCTCAAGAAGAGGTGGTAAGTATTCTAAACTCATGCCATGCCTCCCCTTATGGAGGCCTTTGTGGCTGAAAAGTGTTTAAAAAGTGCTTTTTCTTCTCTTAAATTAAGAGAGTTTTTATTAGATTTCACTTGTTTGCTAGTGGTTTTCAGATCAAAATAAAACAAGAATTCAAAGCCAAAAGAACCAAACCAAGCCAAAATCAAGTGAAAAAGAGGAAAGAATCCCAAAATTCTCAAAAATAGGGCAAGGTCCCATTGCCAGCTCGGCGCTGCCATGACGCATTTTCTCCAGAGCATCAATCAAGCAAGCGCAGCAGCACTGGCGCGACACTGCGACTTAATGCTAAGGGTAGGATTCAATGATGCACAGTGCCACAGCACCACCCTTTTATGTCGGTCAGTGCAGCAATGCCATCTCACAGCGCCGCGGCACCAGTTTCCCTTATTTGAAAAATAAACAATTTTGGAATAAAATTTGCACGACGAAATCTATAAATTGAAGGGTTTCCAGCAACCCTAGGCATATAGAACAACACAATACAGAGCTTCAAAGAGTGAGTTGGCTGCAAGGAAGAGAAAAGAGAGTTTGAGAGAGAGTTGGTGTCATTCGAGTTCCCGACATGAAGACTAAGGATATCTTGGCGATTCCTCCTCAATCAAGACCTTCTTTATAGTAGAGTTTTCCTTTCTTTCACTCTTTCTATGCTGAAATTGGTTTTGAACATTGTAAGACCCTATCTCAGAACCTAGGTACTTAAGATGGCTAGTAAGAGAAGAAGTAAGACTAGAATAGTGGAGCTAAGACTATAAATATGCGGAGTTGGGAAATTTTTTAAGACAAAAAATTTATGTTTGTGGAATTGCTGGATTTTGGCCAAGAAATTCTATGCATTCAGATGAATGGAATGAGGGAAAGTGATTTGTAAGTTGGGTGTTGGTTTAAAAAGAAGGCATTAAGAAGTTTGGAAAGAATTGTGTTAGGTGATTTTGAATGGCAAGGTGATCTAAGGACTTAAGGAAATCTTTCGAGTGTGTCAACTATGTTTGGGAAGTATCACTATGCGATAAGAAGACTAGTTGAACGCATAGTATTAGGAAAAGAATGAATATTTCACTAAGAGTGAGAATGAAGAATTGAAGGCATAGTTGGGAATTAGTTAAAAGTTAGATGTATCTTTGGCATATAGTCAGGTTGACGCATAGATGGTAAAGTGTTAACGCATGGTACTTTAATTTGGAAGAAATTTGATATTGAAGTTTGGAAAAGGAAAACGAGAATTAGGAAAAAGAGGAAATCACATGGCGCATACTTAGTCTTGAAAATTAACAAGTTATAGAATTAGTTTTTGAGGGTGTTAAGCTAGAAAGAAAAGAGAAGCCGAAGAACCTTAAGGCGTGAGCAGCATGCGTTGAAGATTTATTATGTGTTAGTAAGGATTTTGGTGTCGGTAAAGAAGTTTTCGGGTATATCATAGCAAACGCAAATAAGGACATTTAGTGTTCAAGGTAACTATGATTGAAAGGTTGCTATACGTTGAAGGTGGCTACCATGGGTTGTTAAGGCTATGCGTTGAGGAGTTTATGCGTTAAAGGTGGCTACCAGCTATGCATTGAGGAGCTTAATTCCATGGTAAATGGAAATGTAACCTTGATTTCGGGTAAACGCATAGGAAGTAGTTAAGGAAGGTAATGTAGCTTTGGCGAAGGTAGGACGTATAAGCAAAAAGGAATAAAGTTAAGTAGTGGAATGTTGGAAAGAAATCTAAGTCTCGGAAAGGAAGGATAAACGCATAAGGAGAAACCGGGGGAAGAATGCTATAGCAAATTGAGTAACGCATAGACTTCTATCAAGAGATGTTCTCGAGTGTTGAATAAAGTAGAAGGTTGAGAAGTAAGCTTAAGGACTGGAGCAGGAGGTGGACGCATACTAATTTATCATAAGAGAAATAGTTAAGTGCAAGGAAAAGGTTAAAGGGATAACCTTGGAATATAACTCAAGGACGCATAGAGGGATACTCAAGGAATCCTCAAGGATAGGAGGAAGGTCATAGACGCAGAACAAAGTAAAGGTAAACGCAGAGAATTCAAATGCATAGAGGAAGGTCTTGAGTTATCAAGGGTAAACCACATCATTGGATGTATGTTCACACAAGAGAAGGACTTGTAGCTAAGATTAGACATAAGGGAAGAGAGTTGGACGCATGGTATTATGCGGTAAGGTAAAAACACATAGTAGTATGCGTTTGATACATGGACGCCTAGTAGTATGCGGTGAAGAAACTGGGTCAAAAGTAGTAAGGCCGAGAGTAAGGAAAGAGAGTAAGAAGCTAAAACCTGGAAGAGGATTATTTGAACGCATAGGGAACACTATGTTGGATGAATAGTTTGTATATTGGAGTAAGTTTGACGCATAAGATGAGTTGTTAAAGGTTGCATGGGTTCAGATGAGTTGGTAAAGGTTGCATGGGTTCATCTGGACTTAACACCTCATAAGGAGGAGGTGTCAAGATTTCATGTTGGATAAGTCATGCAGCGTAACAGGTGGCAAATAGGTGGCAACAAGAGAAGAGAAGTGAGATGGAAAGCACTTTATTCCAAAGCTATAAATAGGACCCTAAGGGAAGAAGAGCAAGAGGAAGGATCCAAAAGTCGGAGCTTTGGAGAGGAAGCAGGAGAAAACTCTCTCCTTGCGTTCAAGGTGAACGCTGCGTTCAAGTTGGACCTTGCGTCCAAGAAAGGTCGACGCATCAAAAAGGGAAGCCAGAAGAGTTATTAGTTAAGCTGCACTCTGCGTTAGCTGTCAAAACCTTGTGTTTATAGAGCAAGGTTGCGTCCAACTGAGCTGCCAGAAAGAGGAAACAGCTACCTTGCGGTTTAGAGTCTCAAGCCTTACGTTCAAGGAGCTCAGGAAAGCAAAATTTGAAGGAAAAAAAGGAAATTCCTTAAGCGTTTTTGTGAGTGACACTTTTCTTTCTTTGAAAACGATTTATAGAAAATGTTTAGTTCAGTTTTCTTATGAGATATGGCTTTGAGATGAATTGTTTTCTTGAAAAGCATGATGATTGATTATTTTTTTCACAAGGCATGTTTTATCTGTTTTCTATAAGATGTTGAAAGGCATGTTATGAAATGTTGTTTACCGTGAAATATCTAATTTTTCATGAAAGATTTTCATGTGAACTATTTATGTAAAATACTGACTTCAAAAATGTTTTAGAGGAGGTTCAATGCTGAAGGACGTGAGAAGGCAAGTGAGTTTCCCCAAGACCCAATGCTGAGGGACATGGAGAAGGTACTTGGGCAACTCGCCATATTCCTATGTGCACATAGAGGTTGATATTGCTGGTGCGTCGAGTTCTGCTCCGCATCGAGCCAGGAATGATCTCGACGTAGGGTGTGTTAAGTCTTGCTCCACCCCAACTAAGGATGTTTTCGACATTGAGAGCGTTGAGTTTTGCTCCGCCTCAACTAAGGGAAATTTTTAAAAAGGTTTTCGACTTTGGGCGCGTTAAGTCTTGCTCCGCCTCAAGAACGAACTGATTTCATGTACAACTATTCTGGAATTTATTTATGTGATTTGATTAAGAAGTTGGAAAGTATGATTTTACAGAAATAATGATTTGAATCATGTTTTACGTATATTGTGGGACTTGTGTGATTTGACTAAGTTGTTGAGAAATATGTTTTGCGATAATGATGATTTGAATCCATGTTTATGATTATGGTGTACAATAATTTTAACATGCCTGTTTTCGAACTAAAGATAGTTTTACAAAATATGTCACTACTTTTAGCTCATCTTTTCATATGTTTTCCATTTTCCAGGTAGCATGACAATTCCCGTTGCCAATCGAAGTCGAGGTTTGTCGAGTTATAATGGATTCTTTCCCTGAAAAGTATGGTTAAGGAGAAAGCTAAAGTAAGTTCGACAGTGGGAGTCAACAACGGAGTCGATGACTGCTGTCCTCATGCTCCGTCTCAGGCTACGGGAGAGTAGTTCGGAATGGGGTGTGACAAACATGTTGCCTAAAGCTATCAGTGGCTAGACTCTTTAGTTTTAGGGTATTGATGATTTGTTTATGAGGTTATTTTGATATTGTAGACTCTTCATGGTTTTGTTGTAATGAATATGCTTTTCATTGTTATTGTGCTTAACTCTTGTTGATTGGCCATGATTGAATGTTAGACTAGATGTATGATTGAAATAATTGTATGTTTAATTGGATCTATAACAATGAATTGTTGTTAATCTATCATGCAAATAGTTACGTTAACAATGAAAATAGTTTTTGATAGAAAATAATCCGGATTATGTTTCTAGACTTAAGCATATGAATTGCAATAAAATCCATGAATTTTAGAATGTTTCATAATGAATTAAACAATGATTCAATACCTTAGAACTCTCTTTGACTCTTGTATTTCAACTTTACTTGCTTTTCTTATTAGCTTTTCTTAAATCACAACTTGAAGTCGAATCCTTAAATAAAATTGATTCAATTCTAGAATAGCTAAGTAATCTATACCTTCACAGTTGGTTCGTCAGCGGAACGATATTTGGAACTTAACCATCTTATGTTATAACTTAACTCGTACACTTGCGGTAATACGGAAAGTGCGCATCAGTGGCTGATATTGTTGTCGAAAGTGATACTAAAAAACTCAGTTCTTTTGTTGATAATGTTGAGTATATTGCTTATGTCCCCTCCAAGTCTAATGCTGATAATATTGTGAAGAGAAGTAAGTCTGCTGATACTGATTCTAAAATTAGTGTTGTGAATAATTCGTCCCCTATTGTGAATAATTCATCGCATGTCAGTGGTGCTCATGATGAGCATGAGATGTCTCCAAAGGATGCCTCTGTTTCCGCAGGGTCTTCAAGTACTAAGTCTGAAAAAATATATTGATGAAGACGATAAGTGGGATCTATTGAGTTGTTCAGAGGAAGAAACCTATGTTACCACCAAAGTAATAAGGAGCTCTGCAAAACGAAAAAGCAAGCCTACCGCAATGGGAAATGTTGTTGTTGTTCTATTAGATGGCATGTCCTTTCACTCTGAAGAAGGGGCCAGCCTTTGGAAATATGTTGTGAAACAAAAAATTGTTAATGAGAAGGAATTGTCACCAAGCACTCAAAAGTGTTTGGATCTCATGGATCTTCTTCTAGAAACTCAGCTTCATAAAACTGTATTGTGTTTGGGCCCTTTCTATCTACAATTGGTTCATGAGTTCATTGTGAACTTGTCCTATGATTTCGACAATCCATCCAGCCCTGATTTTCAAAAAGTGCATGTGAGAAGACATCAATTTGCCTTCTCTGCAGCTATCATCAACCAATATTTACAGCGAGATGTCTCAGAGGATGTTATAGAGCAACGCCCTTCAATGAGAAAGTTGATTTTTGAACTGACTGGAGGAACCAAGACTACATGGCCCGCAAAAGGCCAATTACCTATTGCAGTTCTCATTGTTAAATATGCTCTCCTCCATCGCATTGGAATCACTAACTGGTGCCCATCTTCTCATAGATCTGGCCTCTCAATCCCGCTTGCAATTCTACTCATTCAAATTGGTACTAAATCTCCCTTCAATTAAGGGGCATTTGTCCTAAATCAAATAAAGCGGCACATTAGGTCTCCAGCTCTTAAACTTCTTTACTAGTATCCAAGACTAACCTGTGGTATCCTGGATATTCTGTTGCCGCACCTGGATGCTCCTAGGTTGGAGTTGATGACATCTTCCTTCGGGAGTCTAATGTTGCAGTTGTTTTCTAGTGAAGCGAAAGCCATTGATCAGCTGATTCAACGTCTCATGGCAAGGAAGATGGAAGTGGATGAAGTCCTTCAAGTGATGAAAGTCGTGTTGTCCAACTCTGCTGCCAACTCGTCATCTCAGCAGCCCCGTAATTTTTGTTGGTAGAAAGGAGGAGTAGTGTCTGAGTTTGAGGCGGAAGGACTTTTTGTGCAATTTGTTCTGGTGAACTATTTGGTGTTCCGACTTCTGATGCGTTTGTTGGTTTTCTTGATATTGCTTGTTCTGTTGCTTCTATCTGGTTGTTTGTTCTATCAGATATTAAGACTTTCCTATTATTATCTAAGATTTCTTTGTTTCAAACCTTTCTGAGGTTGGTTGGTTCAGCCTTAAAAAAATTCTCAATCAAAGGGGGAGCTTGTTGGAGAGTTCTGTGGTTGCCTTTCGTATTTTGTTCTAAGGGTGTTGTGTTGGTTGTCTCTTGACTTGTCTTAACATCCAAGTTTCCCATTGGGTGCTTTCCGCGAATATTTCTCTTTCCTTATCTGGCGCCTATCTGTGATATTTTTGGACAGATTTTATTTCCTTCTTAGTTTCGCCTAGATTATTTTCCTTATTTGTTCAGTGGGTTTTAAAGGCATGAGGCGTTCCTTTCTAGGGTTGTCACTTTTGATTATCTACAGAAAGCTTGTGTGTTATTTTGGCCATCGTCATGAAGATAAGTTGAGAAAGCGCAGAAGTTAATACCTTAATCTCATAAGAAATACCATTGAAGTCAAAGGAATCCTTGAATCTCGTTCTGTGAGAAGGGAGTTCTCAGGTATCTGAAGTTTCAACAATCCAGTGAATGGAGTTCATTGTGACTTGAGAAAGATAATTGATTGGAGAAGATCCACAAGCACAGGTTGATTCTAAAGTACCGCTACGCTAGTATTGTCAAACTTAGGGGGAGCCTAAGTGAATGGAGAGGAAGTCTCTGATCTAGGAGGTTCTAGGTGGTCAGCAAGTTAAGTGTAACGGGAGTTACTGTAGAAGTGATTGTTGTACTCACTTAACTTTACAATATTAGTGAATTATCTTTCTCGGGCAAGTAGCCCCTCAGACATTGGTGTGCAACACTGAACTTGGTTACCAATCTCTGTGTTTCATCTTTATTTTGTGTTATTGGTGTGATCTTAAATTGATTGTCAACACTATCGATTTAACATTCTGATTGCTTAAGTCGTCACACATTCTTTTCAATCTTTAATGTGCATAAAGTTATTAAATAAATGTTGTTTCTAAACCCACATAGTTGGTCATCTCCAACTCACTCTTTTTGACTTGCTATAGTCGCAAGGGAAGATATGGATGGTGGACTTGCTTGGGTTTTGCCTCCTTCAGACAATTTAGACAAAGCATTAGTTAGAGAAGCCACTTGAGCTTTTAGAGAGCTTACCTCATCCACTTCATACATTCCGATCGACTTGATTGAAGATGGTATTTCACAAGACGAATTGTATGATGTACTGGCCAAGTCCTCAAGTATTGTCTAGGCTTCTTGGGCGTTCTAGGAGCATATTTGTGACTTTGCTAGTGGGAAGTATTTGTTCAAGAAAGCTTGAGCTAGTGCATTCTATGTGGTTATGCTCTCTGGCGGTAGGGTCTTTAGCCAATCCTTCGCTCAGTTTTGTAAAGAGAAAGGAAAAAGTCTTAATTTAACGGCATCATGAGAAACTTCATTCATCTTTACCGTCTCGTATATCTCCAAGAAAGATCAAAGGTTTTTGTGAGGGTCCTCGATGGAACGTCCTCTATAAGCAAGTTCTCGTGCCATTTGGATCAACCCCGATTTGAGTTCGAAAGTTGTTGACATTTATTGGCCTATTTTCTATTCCGGGATGGTTTGTCGAGAGACTTGGTTGGAAATAGTCTCAAATTGCCTTTGGTGCTACTTCTTCTGCCATCTCGTCGGTTTGATTTGTTTGAGCTCTTAGATTCCTCCGGTAAGTCCATCAATCTCGGGATCAAACAAAAAAAGATTAGAATTATCTCAGGCCATATAACAAAACACAACCAACCAATTTTAGAAAGGAAAAAAATAGAATACACCTTAGATTAAGATTTATCAATTCTTTAAATATTAGGCGAAAATACTGGTACTTCAGTCTCCGACAACGACGCCAAAAAATTGATGTGCAAAAATCGCAAGTGCACGAGTCAAGTTATAGTATAAAGCAGTTTAAGTCTAAGTATCGTATCCATTGGGGACTGAATTCAATATATTCACCTATCTATTCAAGAATTCATTTGATTTTATCTAAAATATCAAACTCGAGTTTGGATTTTGTATTTTGAAAACAAAGAAAATAAAAGCAAGTAAAAATCCAAGGGATAAGAGTGTTCTAGGCTGTTGATTTCATTAATTATTTCATTAAGTCATGCTTTAGGTTTTCATGGACTTATGTGCAAACAATATGTTTAAGTCTAGAAACTAATATCATAATTATTTTCTCTAAAAAACAATCATTTCTTATGCAACTTAATTGATTACTAATCTCTTAAACCCAAATTAAGAGGCATAACATTAAAAAAAGTCATAATCAACTTTCTCTAATAACCTAGCTATTTTCATGAAAGATTAGTAGAGATTCAATGTCATAGATCCAATCAAACTTATGACCTCTCAATCATACATCGAACCTAACTATTATTGATGATCACTCAATAAAGAATAAAGCACAATAGCATTAAAAAATATATCATTCAACTACATCCATGAAAAACACTAAATGATTAACTTAAATCCATAATTAAATTATCAAACACCCTAAAACTATGAGTTTAGCCATGCATAGCCATCAAATACATACTTTCAAATGAGTTCTTAAGCATAAAAGTGAAAGAGAAAGAGAAACTTAGGAAAAAAGACTCTTAAATTGCTTCCCCGCGTTGAATTCCTTCAATCTCCACTTGGTCTATATCTCTGGATTTCAAACGGTCTTCAACTCTTCTCCAACACTTTCCTCTCTTTTTGGTAGCAAACTCACACTTTTAGGTCCTCTTTTCCTCTGAGTTTTCGTGATTAAGGTTGCTACAAACCCCTTAATTTATAGAAGTGGCCACCCAAATATTTTCCAAATTTACAATTTTTTTCAAAAAAGGAAAGGCAGCGTCGCTGCGCTCGAGAATCTTTCCTGCAATATAGTTGCGCTCTCAGAGAGCATAACTACGCTCCCCTACTATCTCAAATTATGAGCTCTCGGGTTTTAGGGTCTTTTTCTTTTATTTTTCGTCCGGTTTTGGCTCGGTTTTGGTTTTTTTGGCCTATGGCACTTAATTTCTCCATAATTACTTGAAAACCATTAGCAAACACATTAAATCAAATAAAAACATCCATAAATCAAAGGAAAATAAAGAACTTTTTATGTGCTTTTCAATAGGCTTATTGGGGCGGGATTATAGGATTTAAAATGAAGGGTTACACTTATAAGAAAACATTAAGCAAGTTAATGATTTCTTGACCAAATAAATGGTAACTAAATATTATAGGAATAAGAGTTATTCTTGTGTAATATTTAGTTGAGAATGTCTCAATTTAGTGAAGGAATAACTGTACACTCTGAGGTGACATTTATTCTAAATCATGAAAGTATCATTGCAAAATAATATGATATTAGGGTTCATAAATTTTTGCTAAAGCATGATTGGATTAAATGAGTTATGTGAAATTATCTAATATGAATAATCTGTCTTATTTCAACATTCCGTTTATCAAAATGACTAGCTCAATTAATTTTCTATTTTCAATTTCAGTTTTTAAAAAATAAAAGTCATACATGTCCGATTACCGTTTTTTGGTTTTCTTTCTTTAAAAAAACAAAAAACCAAAACCATGTTTAATTATTGTTTTTGGTTTTCTATTTTAAAAACTTAAAACTAAAAACAAGTTTGATAATGGTGTTTTTATTTTCTACTCATTTTTCAATTATTCAAACATTTCATTTTACCAAGTTCAGTGTTAGTCAGATTAGTCAACATTTCTATTCCAACAAACTGACTTCTTGATCTCCAAAAGGAGGGTGCATTCTGCCATTTTCAACATATTTTATTGTCTAGGAAGAATTACGCTTACTTGTTTTTTAGTACAAATAGCTACTACACCTAATTCCAAACCAGTTAATGCAAGAACTATAAATAAAGGACCAGGCCAAAAATTAGGATACATTCTTGGAAAATAAAACTTCCATCAAAGAGAAACAAATGGAAGAATTCGAGCGAGGGTAAAGGATAAATGTTTCACTTTCTGGACTTTTCGGGAGTAATTGGAGGAGTTGGGTGATTGTCGTAGAAATCATCCCACCGGAGCATGTGAACTTGAGGTAGTTTTAAAAATCAAATAGGTTTGATTGACTTTTTTTAGTTTTATATTTTTTATATATAAAATTTAAATCAAACTATGTTTACAATAATTTTCAAAATAATGTGCATAATTATAAAATTATATCTTTATTTTAAACTTCTTTTATATAAAAAGGAGGAAAATGTTATAAATAGAAAAAATATCAAACTATTTACAAATATAGAAAAATTTCATTGTCTATCGACAGTATACCGCAATAAACTTCTATCGCTCAAGTGATAGATGTCTATCGCTGATAGATAGTAAAACTTTTTTATATTTGTAAATAGTTTGGCTCATTTCGCTATATTTGAAAACAACCCTAAAAAGAAGCATATTGATAAAAACAACAATATCATATTCTAAAATTTAAAAAAAAAATGAAAATTAACGTAGAGATGAAGTGTATAACAGAAAAATAGTTAGAACATTGCTTTCATTTAATTTCATTGAAAGAGTAGAAATCATTTTTATAAAATGAAAAAGAAACAATAAAATAAATGTTGCATGTTTTGTAATTTTAACCCAAGCCATTTTAGATGATAGGGAAATTTGTTGATCATTATCCAACAATACACTTTTCATTAGGGATTAGGGTTGGCAACAGGGGCTGGTGGGGGTTCCCCGTCCCCGCTCTCGTGAGGGAAATTTACCCTCATCCCTACCCATGTTCCCGCCACTTGTAGGCAGGGATTCCCCGTTGGGGAAATGGGTCCCCGCAGAGACCCATTCCCCGAGATAGAGCGAGAGCAAGGAAGACTGTGAGAGCGACCGAGATCGCGACTTCAAATGTATGACCAAATTACTACCAATAAGTAGAGTGAGACAGAGCGAGAGCAAGACAAAGCGAGAGCGAGATAGAGTGAGACATATACATATACATACATACATATATATATATATATATATATATATATATAAATGGGTGGTCGGAGATAAATCAAGGTTGGGGCCAAGGCGAGGATACCCTCCCCGTCCCCACCCTGTCCTCGGAAGGTACCCAGAGAATGTCTCTAGTTTGACCTCATCCCCAATTAAACTGAAGATTCTCTGGCTCGATCGGGTCAAGGGCCCACAGAGTCCTGACCCGCGGGTTTTGTTTGCCAACCTAGAAATATTATTAGAAAGTAGAAAAAAATAAAAAAAGTAAAAGACTAATGCATGTTTCACGGAGAGAACCCCAGCACTGAAATGGGAGACAAACATCTTTTCCATTAGAGAAAGATGACACACATGAACAAAAAACCATTTTTGAAAACGCTTGTTTTTTTGTTTTTAAAATTCTTGACCGTCTTTAAATTTTCAAATTTACAAAAACTCAATTGAATGCCACATACCCGTTATTTGAAAATAAAAACTAAAAATAAAAAACCAATTAATTATCAAATGGCTTCTTTCAGATGATTTGTTGTGGAAATTGAAGATTGTAATGAAATGGTCATCTATATGCTTGTTTTTACAAATACATAATACATGTTTAACAAATAACCTAAATTATTTTGAATTCTATCATCCAAAAAGTACAAATATTTAAAACAATTTTAGATTTTTATTATATCCATATTTAATTTTTAAATTTTAAAATACAGAATTATATTAAATAAAGAACACATAAATATAATATAAGTTATAAACTCAATTCATTTTTTAAAAAATTAAAGTATGTATTATGTAAGTACTATAAACTATTTAATATTACAACATAATAATTATACAAAAGATTTTAACATAAAATATATTCGTAAATAAATTAATAATAATTTATTGTGAGCTAATATTTAGTGATATTACAACTAGTTTTATGATTTCTAAAATATATAACATTAAATATATTTTAAACAAATGTTTAAATTAAGATTTGATTTTTTAATCAACTATCAAACACACATCTACATACAAACAACCTTATAATACCCACATTTTGGAGATTGGAAGAGTTTTAAATGCAATCCCTAAACATTGAAATATATATATATATATCACAAATTGGTATTGTATAACTATAGCCATAGTTAAAAATGTCAACATCACCGTAACTCAATCTGCATGAACATGTACTATTAATCTTAAGGTTCGAAATTCAATCTCCCACCCCACTTGTTATAAAAATAAAATAAAATAACCATAGTTAAAAATAAGTTCCAAGGATTTTAAATTAAAATCAAAATTAATATTTCATGACATACCTTTTATAAAATTTTCCAAACAATATAAATCATCTTGTTTTACAAAATAACAAGTAAAATTAATATAAACTGAATTCATAACTATATACACTAAAAGAAAAAACATAACAATAAAATATTAAATTAAAAACTATTACATAAATTCAAATTAGTATATTAATATATAAATTATCGAGAGAGAGAAAGATATTGTTGAAATAACACATCATTTAAAAAGATTCTCATGCTGACAAAACAAGCATAACAATCTAAATAATCTCGGATATCCTTGCAAATTTTTCTTCAGAACAAAGACATCTATATCTTTTGGTCGCTTCAGTTTTTGACATGCGAAGATTCCGACTATCTCAAAATGGTTGTTTCCGCCTTCCATCGTGGTAATGGCACTATTCGTCCATCGATTTGAGCTTCTCAAGTATTAAAATTTCTTGCTTTGCATCTAGTGAAGCATACAGTCAAGAACTCAACATCAGACAGTGTAGCTTTAAACAATGTGTACAAGAATGGCATGAAACAAAACAATACCCCTGATCTTAGCACTAATTTTTATGAAAACAATTAAGATATGGAAGCAGGAGAATGAAAAAGGTTAACAGAAGAAATGCTTCATTCCTAACATAATTCCTCAGCAAACTTTGGGTTTTAAAGGCAGAGAAACTAGTATGTTAAAAAGTATATGATAATTCCAAAATACTCAGATGCACTGTTTAACCACAAACAGAAGATAATATTTAGGTATAAAGGAATTTTTAGCTTCTATAATTTAGATCCTATAACATTTTTCATCCCAAGTTTTGCTAGGAAATAGTCCTCTTATACATTGGGGAAAAAAATGAATGGTTGGAAAATAGTTGAACTTCTGATTTTGAACCAGGAAGTTTGTTGGATTCATTCACTTATGTTTTATTCGCAAGTTCTTTTTAAATAAAATTTGTTACATTTCTGAAAGTATAAGCACAATATAATTTTAAAAAAACAAAAAAAAAAAAATCAAAAACAAAAACAACTTAAAACCAATTTCATATTATGCAGACAAATGCCAATTAATGGCTTGTCAGCAACTTTTCATATTCCCTTTTGTAGCTAATATATTAGAGTCACGATGCATGAGAAGGTAACAATTATGAATTTAAACATAGCAAGGAAGGATACATTCCCCATCTGGGTTCTCGGTAAAATTGGAGTGCAAGGCATTCCCAACACTATCCACTAAAGCTGAGGTCATCATGGATGATTCGATGCACAAAATAGCCGTAATGGCATCGAGCCGGGTAACCTCATTTCTAAACATAAGGCGTGCATGTGCTGCGATGTTGATGGAGAAGAAGCATTAAGAGAAATGAGAATTTGTCAAGGAAACAGTGAAGCATAAGACAAACAAACCTTGTGCTAACCGTATCAAGCTTTCAAGCATACGTACTGTTGTCCTGGCTGCATGGTTTAAGAATCTAGAATTAGAAGGATAAAATTAGACCAGTTCCATAGAATAAACCATTTTCAAGTGGGACCTGCATTATCCATGGCTGATCTTCTTTGAAGCTGATAATAGTTTGAAATAATTTGCTCAGCTTCCTTAGTCAGGACCGGTCTGAAGTATCCTTTTACAAATTGGATGTATCTGTAAAATGTTTTTAAATTAATACGTTAGCTTAAGCAGTTCCTCATCACAGGTTAGATCACTAATGACGGGGGCCTCACGTGAAGACAAATAAGACACATTTAATGTAAACTCGCCCACTCATTGACAATCAGCTCGTATCTGTCTCATAATACTTGGTACTAGAAATAGAACTGGTATGAGATTAATTCCCCTGTTAGGACTCCAATTTATTAAAGAGTGAAATCAAAACAGTAATTTATCCTACTATAGAAATTCAAAAGGTAAATCAAGTCTCGTTGAGAAGAAACTCATACCTTCGAAGCATAGTAAGAGGCCAGTTACTTGAAAGGTCATTGTCATGCTTTCCCTTTTCTTGTTCGCACTACAAATAATCATCATTAAACAATTACAAAAACATAAAATAAAAAAAATCATCATTAAACAATTACAAAAACATAAAATAAAAAAGTAGTTGATAACATAATCAAGAGAGCAAATTTACCTCAGAGAGAATATGAGATGAAACAACTGCATCCCATTCAGGGTTTTTTGTATCTAAAAGAACAAGAACGATATCAAATCTACTCAATAAGGGACCGGAGAGCGTTGTATTGACAGAGAGCGCTAATCACGTTAAGGAAGACCAAGTATTTATATCTAACGTAGATAGATCTATGCAAGCACACAAGTATGCATGCACATATTCAAAGGAGAGGGTGTAGAACGTGAAAAATGAAAAATAATAATAAAGATTTCTATATAAAAAATAAAAAAAGAACGAAAAGCTATAGATATTGTTAGTACAAAACATGGATAAATCTTTGGTCATATTTACTGTGAAACAAGTCATTAAAATGAAATTGAACTCTTAAACAGAAAAATAAGTTATATCATAATTACTGCTTAAATTTTTTTAGATCTTGTGTATTCTTTAAACAATAATTTTTATTTAAAGAGAACAAGATAAGACATCCTCCCAAAATCTACCTAATAAAGATGACAGTAAAAGCTCCAATAGATGAAAATGAAGACAAGCAAATAGTCACAAAACGTATGTTCTTCAAAACTTAGGCCCTTGCTTTAACTTTTGCTCCAAATTAACTTAAGCAAGGAAATCCAAATGGTTTTAGGCGAGCACCAGCTAAGACCAAGTCTATTTAATATATTAATCTAACCCTTTCACGTGTAAGAGCTATAAAAGAACATGAGGTATATACTTTGAGCTCCTCTTGGAAACTTTTCAAGAGCCCAACGAATAATTCTAAAATCATCTCCAAAACACCACTAACTGTTAAAAAAGGAAGAAAAAGATCTTCAATTCACAAATGGATTCGCTTACGATAGTCATTTGACAAAATCAATGAAGACACGCTGGAAGGAAATTTTGACTTTGGGAACTTCTTCAATTCCTTTCCTAAACTACCATTGGATCCTTTGAGAACTTCCAGAATCTTCAAGTGCTTTCCTAAACAACCATCTAAACTTCTCCTCAACTTCAAAACACATAACCCCTGCCCGCATTACAAACATCAACTGCCATTTTTTGCTTACTCACAGATGCTTAAATATAGCATATTCAAATACAAGGCTTTCAGTATCTATTCACAATCTCCATAGTGACTTTACCAGAAACCCCATATTTGATATTCCTATTCTAATGATTCTGAAACAGTCCCCGCCTCTCCACCTCCATTTTACTAAACTGCCATCAACTACAGGCTTTCCATTCCAATTATAAGCTCATTCTTTTATAGCTCTCTACATGCCTTAGTGGAAACTTAAAAATTGAAAGGTCGTATAACAAGTTTAGCAAGGATTGCCTGAACTCCTCCATTGTATAATAGAACATTTCTCCATTTGGTAATCTGTATATCTTATTGAAATATAAAAGAAAACGAAATTACAATACAACTCCTCCAAGTATTCGGGGTACTTGAAACCTTCTCTTTCAAATACTACTCAAGCTTAAATCAACTAACAATTGTGTACCTTCAACCTCTCTCCCTCTATCTATTTATAATATCTCTCTCCTAACAAACTCTGATCTAGTTATTAATATACTCTTAACACCATAATAAGATTCCTAACCACCCTAATATCCTTCCTTATAAATTCATCAAACATGATCACATTTGATTTACTTCATTGAAATAGCTTCTTATCCATATATGTATTATTGAAAAGTACAACCCAAATAGAATCAAATCATTTCTTCACCCCATTTTTGAAATTTTGGAGAAATTCAAGGGAAATTTCTGGAAACAGAAATAAGTTTTATGCACAAATGTCAAGTGGTTTTTCTTATCAAGGATTTGAATACACATTCAACATAAATATCAAGGGGCTTTTCTTGTTAAGGATTCGAATGCATGTTCAAGCAGCAGGAGGATGCACTTTCCTTGTGAGGCTGCCATAGGAAAAATAAAGAGAACAAAGAAAGGAAGAGAAAAATGCAGGAAATGTGAACAGTTTTGTCAAAAGGATGAAAACAAAAGGGAGAACAGTATTTATAATCTCTTCTATGGGCCTATCATTACCATCCCAGAAACAACCCAATAAGTAAACCCAACCAATTTTTTTAAAACGCAGGTTTGTGTTATTTAGAAACTTAAGGTTATTAAATTATACCACATAAACAATGTGAAAATGATACGTTGTTCAGAGTCGTAATGTCCTTTAGGATTTGTTGCGCCAAATACTATCGTTCTAGTACTGAGAGTTGTGACAAGACCAGCCTAAAAAAGGTAAAAATAAAAGAAAATAGGATAAGAACGTAAGTAAAAGAAAATATGTAAAATAGTCTTCATGCAGATATACATACGTCTTGACTAAAGTAAATTAGCAGAAACAAACATGCAGGAAGATAACTATAAAGCTGGCCTACTAACTTGAAAGAGGCATGACCTGACAGCAGCTTACAAACAACAGTGTCACAGTTGTCATATATTTGTTTGTAGATGTTATGCCTAATGAAAATCTGATGACTCTTTTCATTTACTTTATTATTTTCTATTCTACATGTACATTCAATTGTGCTTTTTTTTTTTTATCAGTTTTCTTGAACAACATAAGCTGGAATTATCAAATTCTGACCTTCAAGTTAATACTTTATGCAACTCCTATGCTTTTTATTTATCAGTTTATCAGATCTGTTTGAGAAAATAGAATCCAAAGGAAAAAGAAACAACCTCAAGTATAAACCAAGGTTTAAAATGAAACAAAATGAAAATAAAAGCAGAAAACAGTGGAAATGATGTTTCATAGAGACTTGTGTGGAAAGGAAAGGCTTGGAATATCATTAAAGATGAGATTCTTAGGGTGTTCCATGACATTTTTTTTTTTATAAGAAACGATTTTATTGATGAATGAAATAATCCAAGAATATACAAAAGACCTTATCAAAGGGTGTACATAAAAAGATTCCAATTAGCAACAAGGTAACTTAGGCTATGATCTTTTAGGGGCGGCAAATGTTTCCATGACTTTTTTGAAACTGGCATTCTCAACCGTTGCAACAACAAACTAATCCTAATCTTAATAAATTAAGGAAACATAACATAATCTTAATCCTAGTTAACCAAGGAAACTAATCCTAATCCTAATCCTAATTAATCAAATTCTAATCCTCGTCAACTAAAGATTTGACCAAGATACCCCAATTTACCTTAATCTTACAACATCACAAATTGAGTGAAACTAAACTAGATCAAATATCTCATCATTTCTATTTCTAAACTAAACTAAGTTTTAACATATATTTTTAGGTTTATTTGAAGTTCCTCCTTCCTTTCAACCTTCCCTCGTTTTCCGTTTTAGTCTCTCTCCCACTTCTCTTATTTAGGTATGATTCTAGAGTCTGCAGATAATTTACCAAAGTTAATAGATAATAAAATGTGTTCACCTCTTCCTACATTACATAATGTTACTCATGTTCATCTCTAGTTCCAGCATAGCATCTAAAGCATCACTATTTACAGAGTCTAGCATGCTCTCGAAATATCAACTGACCATTTATACTAAAGATAAATAATACCTTTGCGACACTTATAGTCTGTTGTTCCATTGCTTCATGGATTGTGGCTCTGTCATGTTCTCTCATGCTGATAAAAAGAAAAAGAAAAAATAAAATTGAATCTTAAGTTCCAAATAACAAGAAAATTAACAAGCATCTTGATCCAGGGCTAAAAGATTTTCAAATCTACTTTTACTTATTTTTCCAAACGAAAGAGAATGTATAAAATGGTTTCCATAAAATTTCAGCATAGTGCATATGTAAGGAATATTAGTAGGGAAATATTAAGGATGCTATTAGAATACTAATGGTGCACATATGTCTTTTTTTTATTTTATTGAAACAACAGCTTTATTGAGAGGAGAGGAAAGACTACAACGGTATACTCATACAGAAAACCAACCCCCACTAAAGAAAAGGAGGCCAACTATGAACAATGTTGCCTATAGAGAGACACATGTCATTGATAAGAGTTGTTTAGTGAAAGGTGGTTATAAATATGGCAAATTAAATGGTTTGGCATTTGGGGATAGGCAGAATTTGAAGAGTAATTTTCTTAGCCCAGTCCAGGCCTCTCAAAGTGCTTTACTTGAATATTGTAAATCGTCTTTCCAATTTTAATAAATTTTCTATCCATTTCAGTTCCAATCTTTAGGTTCCTATCAGCATAGATATAGGCTAGCCACTTGAAGTTTTTTTTTTTTTTAATTATTCTATAGGTAACATTTTCTTTAGTTGGAGACCTTCCTAGGGGCCTTTTTTGTGAGCTTCATTTTTTATATGCCCTCGTATTATATTTTTTATGCCCTCGTATTTTTCCATATTTTTTTTTCTTAATGAGATCTATTGTTTAAGAAACAAAAAAGAAAAAGAAAAATCTAAATTTCTTTTCTTTCTTTGTAAATTGTAAATCCCCATCCCTCATTGTTTCCTTTATGCCTTTTTCAGGCCCATTGGCTAATATGTAGGAGCCTGTGATGTTGAATGAAATACAGAGATTTAAGGCCTTCATATAAATTCAATAAAATCAGCTTCATCCGTGGTATCCAACATGCATGTTATAATCTCAAATGTTTATGTATTTAATAGAATGCACCTGTCCACTTCATCTATGCAACAAAGTCCTCCATCAGCCAGTACAAGTGCCCCAGCTTCTAGCATCCATTCCCCTATCAGTTCCATGAATATACAAATTTATTGTTTTTGAGGAAGGTGGATGAGATACAAAAAGTCAGAGATAGAATGAAAAAGACCGTCCATCTAAAACAAACTTAAAAAGACTAATAGTATAGGTTAAAATTAGATTACACAGCATTGCTATATTTAAAACACCATATCCACTGCACTTCTTTTGATATTCCAAGACAGATGTAAAGCATGATCATGAGAGAAAGGGAAATGCGTATCTTATGCATAACTTATTTATTATAGAAAAAAATGACCTCGCACATATTTGTTTTCTAAGATAAAATTTCATCTTCCGACCAAGACTTCAAGTTTCCACCTATAGCTTGAAACTCAAATATGCTTGTCATAACCTCTGGCACTATGTTTCGAGATAGGAAGGATGTGTGTGTTTTTGTATTATCCAGTTTTGATCACTTATTGCTCCAGGTTCTTCATTTAGCATCAGAAGTCCTTGGCAAATGGGGGCAGAACCATAAGCATTGCTCATTTGGAAAGGAGCATTATCAATAGATAATAGTTTGAAATCCTTCACCTTTGGGCCGATAAACACACGTCAGATAAGGGATACTTCAACTTAGCTCCTAGGTCTCTAGAAACTGAATGATCCCTTGGTCCAGGGAAGAAAAGGAAAAAGTAAGGATACGACAATATACCAAGTTGGGCAGAGAAATAAAAGGATGATTACAATTGAGGTTTCGATTTATACCAAAAGAAATAATAGGAGCTCTTTATTAGTTTATATTATTTTTACATTTCTCCTTACTGTGATATTGTTCTTTTTATTGCAGTACTTCTCAAGAAAAGTGACCAATAAAATAAACTTGATTTTGCGAACCACTCAATATGGGAAAAAAAGGAAAAAAGTTTTGAAATTTACCTCCATCCTTAACAGCAGCAACAGTCAGTCCTGCGCTAGTGCTTCCTAATCCAGTGGTAATCACAGCTCGGTTGCTCAATTTGGCAGCAAATTTCAGGAACTGTGACTTTCCAGTACCTGGTGCGGAAGCACTCCACACATATCTATAAATATCTAAAAGTGTATAATGCAGCTTTTCAAGTTTAAATGCTGTTTTCATGAAAATTTAGATCTATATTTCCAAAGAAAAAAATTAATGATACATGTTAATAGGACTGCTGATTCAAACTGTTCCTGTAAGTATCTAAAGAGACACGTAGGTCTTAAAATCCTAAAGTATATCCCTCCATCCACTTCACATTCACTGATTCACATATAATAACACTCCATGAGCCTTAGATTTAAAACTTCAATGGTGAAAAGTGATTTACACCAAATCAAGCTGTTAACAACCTTACAATTTAGACATTGAAGTACTAATAATTTCCTGTGAATCTTCAAATTTCATATTAAGTTCTTCTCAATCAGTTTGACTATAGGGGTGCTTTTAAATTATAGAGGAAATGAGAAAGTCAAAATTCCCCCAAATTACCTTAAAGTCCTACATGGATACAAAACTTCCCCAAATTATCATAATAACATAATTATCAACTTTCCATAATAGAGAATGTGCAAAAAGTGCTGAAGTTATGTATGAAAAAGATTTGTTTGATCTTTCATTGAGTGAGACTGTAACACTTATACAAAAATTTCTATAATAGATTCCTATAACCTAGCCTCAGCATAAAAACAGAACAAGAAAGTGTAATATACACTTCTAATTAATGATTCCTAAGGTTTGAGTTTGGCTTTATTAGTCTTTGAGGTTTCAACATGAACACTTGAGTACATATGGATTGAAAAATGGTTCTAAGTGGTCCCTTAATCAAGTTCTTTTGAGAGTTTGTACCCTTTGACATTCTTATCTACTTTCATTAATCAATGAAAATCTGGTATCTTTTTCTAAAATTATAAAAATTAAAAAAAAATGAGTGACATATATGTATTTAGCTAAAGTTTTCGTTGTACAAAAATGGAAGGATCTAGGGTTGACAAATGGCTCCCTTGGCTGTGAAATAAATGCACATCCTTGGAACATAGCTCATAGACTTAGCATTTACACACCAAATCAGTCAACACCAAATCAGTCTATTATGACTAGTATAAATTTAAGAGGGGAATGAGAATACCAGGATCACCAACCAACAGTAGATGAGATTCTCCTCGAACTTTAGTACCAGAAATATCCACATGTTGGACACCTCCAATGAGTGTTAAAGCCACTAAAAGTTGAACAAAAGAGGACAAATATTGAAATTGAATCACTTTAGGTACAAAGAATTTAAGAACTACACAACGGGGGGGATGACCTAATTGAATGGATGGAAGATGACTTATACCTGCAAGTTTTACAGTAAAAAGTCCAAACACTTGAGGGCATATGCCTCTCAAAATAGCATTTCTTCCTGGATAACTTCAACCATGTCAGCATCACAAATGAAATAGAACTTCACGTAAAAAAATCACAATTAAGAACTGAGGACCACAATAAAACAAAAACATTAGATACTTTATCATGAAAGCCAATAAATGATCCTTCAAAGTACAGGCAACAACAACTCATATAAAATGTAAGTAATACATCAGATTGCACCTTAGTGTCGGTCAAAGTAGCTGCACCTTTTAAAGGAGTGTCTTTGAAATCTGACCAGAACTGCCTAAATTTCATAATTATATCATCAGGGATGTCAACCTCAGCCTTTAGTTCATTGGTTCTTCTACAAGAACAAATAGACATAAAAAGGCATTATTAGACCGTATCAGATAAGGTTGAATACTTTTGGAAATGTCACTAGAGGAGTAAGAGGACACAAGGTTTATGTTTTTTGGAATTTCATAAGAGAGTGAATTGTGGGACATAGGATTGAAAAATGCAGAAGTAACAAGGTTAAAAGGTGGGAGACTTCTCACGCAGAATTTTAGGAAGCTCTATAGCCTGCCAAAGAAAGGTTGCAGTCACGGAAGTATCTCATCTCCCAGACCAGTTTTTCTTTTTCTTTTTTTTTTTTTTTTTTAAATAAGAAACTCCCAAACCAGCTATGAAAGAAAAAGAAAGTAAAAAGATAATCATATCCAACTTGTAAGAGAAATAATCTATACGTAGCCCATTTAATGCTTTCATGAAGATGACATTAAATGCTCTCCAGTCTTCACAAGTCTTGGGTAACACACCGTATACAAAATGATTGTTGAGCTCAAAGTGTTTAGTCCACCCATGAAATACTTAATTTAATACAATATGAAGAGTTGCTTGATTATCACACCATAGTTTAATCAGTATTGTGATATCAAGTTCCAATTCAAAGTTGACATATTCACACTTATTTACACAATAACTGTGTCATTGCTCTAAATTATAATTTAGCACTTGAACATGATGCATTTTGTTTCTTACTCTTTGAAGAAACCAAATTACCACTAACAAATACACAATATCTTAAGTTCAACTATTATCACTTAAATCTTGTCCAATCAGCATCTGAGAAGCATTCAATATTAGTATGACTATAATTCTTATATGATAAACCACACTTAGGAGCAACCTTCAAATAGCATAAAATTTGTTCCCATGCAGCTCAATAGTCATTTGTAGGAGAAAACATATATTCGCTCACAATACTTACTAAATAAACTATGTCAAGTCACGTCAAAATTGTTAACTTTTCCTTCTAACCTCCTATATCCTCCTATATCTTTCAGGATCTTTACAACAAAGGGGACTATTAGTAGAGGGAGTGAATCTAGAAGTCTCTACATCATTGAATCATGAGGATTTTGAATATCCGAGATATTAAATATCCATGTTTTGATATGCAACACAATTCATGTCAAGGAATTAAATATTGGGTTTGTTTCACAACTTTTGTTCACGAGGATTCTAATAAGTTAAATGTAAGAGAATAAATTAATGTAATCATAAATTAAAATTAAAATTATTTGAATATTAATAAATCAATTAATTAATTAATAGGCTAAAATAAAAATAAATAAATAAATTTAAATTAGAACATTAATTAGAGAGAAATTATTATAAATAGAAAAAATATCAAACTATTTACAAATATATAAAAGTTCTAGTGATAGACGTAGACCGTGATGATAGACGTCTTCCCTCTTTCTATCACTAAGCGATAGAAGTCAATCGTGGTCTATCACTCAATGATAGAAGTCTATCGTTAAAAAGTTTCTATATTTTAAAATAATTTGGCTCATTTTGCTATATTTGAAAACAACCCTATTAATAATTAGTTAAAAATATTTAATAATGATTAGTTAGTTGTAATAATTAAGTTAAATTTCTACTATAAAAATCTCACCTATATTATTTAGAAAATCCATGTTATATGAGTTTTTAAGTTCGGAGAATAATACTTTTAGGTTTTAAAAAGTGAAATCCAATTAAACAAATAAAAAATTATATATCTTTGGAGGGCCAATACCTAGCAACTTCAACAATTCGACTTTAGTGTCTTTATTGAGCCCAAATCCTTCTATGCTCTCAATACATGAACAGGGTTACCTAGCAACTTCAACAATTCGACTTTAGTGTCTTTATTGA
The DNA here is from genome assembly GCA_031780015.1 of Citrullus colocynthis. NCBI lineage: Eukaryota > Viridiplantae > Streptophyta > Magnoliopsida > Cucurbitales > Cucurbitaceae > Citrullus > Citrullus colocynthis. The sequence goes on from QLSR01000198.1 coordinate 1,113,542, forward strand.
GCCCAAATCCTTCTATGCTCTCAATACATGAACAGGGTTACCTAGCAACTTCAACAATTCGACTTTAGTGTCTTTATTGAGCCCAAATCCTTCTATGCTCTCAATACATGAACAGGGTTTACCATTCGGAACTTTGAAAAACACTAAGAAAGACAAAAGAAAGAAAAATTAGCCACATAATTACAGGACCATTCTGCCCAGAAACGAGTATTGAGGTCACTTCCCACTGATACAGCTTCTCCACGCAAAAAAAAATTTGAACTGGCATATGTCTCTCCCAGGGCACTTAGTATTGCTTGCTCAATAGGCCAACATTTCATGTGAGAAGTGCCACATTTGGCTTTAAAGTTTTTTTTTTTTTTTTCCTTGAAACAGAAACAATAAGAGACTAATGCTCAAATTACAATGAGACATAATAAGCATTGAAAACTAGAAGACGAGGGATCAGTAGGCGCACCCAGATATCTCCACTATGTTGACACATCCATAGCGCCCTCATCATATCCCAATAGAAAATGTTACTATTAATCATTCTATTAATCATTTGGCCTTAATCATTCTATTAATCATTTGGCTTTAATAATCATTCTCCAAAGCCCATTTATCTCTTCGTATCATGTAGTTAAATAGAACTAGTGTAAAGTTAATGTGTTTCTCGGTGTTTGTACCCTAAGCTGTGGATAAAGTAATAAAATTGAAGATTTGCAGAATGATCATCCTCATCCTCTTCTTGCTTGAAACTTACACATTTACTAAAATAACTTTTTCTTTTCCATTGAGAAGGGAAAAAAAAAAAACGTAATGGCGATGTAAATGTTTGTGATAGTTTTGAAATATAAGATGTAAACTCAAGCACCAAGAAGACGGGAACTGACAAATTTTAAGGGGAGAGAAGAAATAATGGCTATGTAGATGTTTCTTAATTCATACACTGCAGATTTTATCTCTAAATGGGATACAAAGTTCAATCACTTTCCAGCATTCCTCTTGGGATGCATGCAATGAATTTGTATCTTTTAAAAATACGGAAGTAGCGCACTGTTAATTGTATAATAAAAATCTTTAAGCAGTAACCTTCAGGAAAAAGTTGCATGTACCTCACATGATTAGCAATAAGCATTGGATCAAGGTCACAACGAACATCTTTGAGGTCTGGGGACCACTTTGCACTCAATACTCCTGTAACAATAACATCATCTGCCACAATAATCAAACCCCCATCCCCATTGAGAAGGAAACAGTGAGGAACCCATAACTTCATCTGCTATAAATAAATAAATAACTATATATAAAGAAACAGCATCCATAAGATTCTTGAAAAGAAATGTAATATATATTTATATAAGTGGCAAACTCCAGGACCAAAGTAAGATTTGACATAAGCTCCTGTTACCAACTATTGTTTTTTTCTTCTGTTTCTTGTTCAAAAAAACACATCAACAATAGTCAGTCCTTTTCTTTTTCCTCTTCCTTTCAGGAAACATTTTATCGACTTAATGAAAAGAAACAAATGTTGAAAGGTAAAAACTCCCAAGAGAGAAGTCATAAATTCCGTACAAAGTGCCAAGTAAAGATTTCTGTGCTATCAAAAGTGTAACCATACCTTAAACAAAGAATGGATATACATACATACATACATACATATACCTACATACATACATATATATACCTACATACATACATATATATACCTACATACATATATATACCTATACATATTATATATATTATATATATTATACATGTATATATGTATAACAAAACGCAAGACAGCCTACGGGCCGATTAGAGGAAACCCCTTCCAAAAAAGCTAACTTATTTCATTGATTAAAATATCCAAAGAGATACAAAAGGGGGTCATTTACATGGATTTCTCCCATTTGCAACCAGGAAATTTTAACTATAAACTTGAAGAGGCTGTAAATTTTTACACCAAAATAAAGCATGGAAGACAGCCCGTGACATCCCTCGAGGATTTTCTTTGTCTTGGAAAATTATGTTGTTTTTCTCTTCCCAAAATTTCCATAAAACAACCCTAATCAAGCTTGACCATAATTGTGTCTTATAGCTTTGAATGAACATCATTTTTTATCCGGTCAAGAGAGAAAAAAAGCTAACCACATGACAAGAGCTTTCCAATCATTGATAATCATTAAGATGCAGTAGTTACAAAAGAATTTAAAAAATGTAAAGAGGCCCACCAAGAAGTTGTAATTTGTACAAGATTACAAAAGGAGTCTAACTAAACTGACTTGTCTAGAAAAGATCTGTCATCTTGTTGGTCCATAAATGCCACACCAATGCTCTAGTAGCACAGCTACCCAAGAACCTAGTTTTGCCCATCAAATTCCAACCATTAAGACCTTCAATGAGCCAATCATCAATTCTTCGGGGGAGGCACAACATCAAACCTAGGTTCTCAAAAATAAAATTCAAAGCTTTATAAACAAAAGAACAATGGATAAACAAGTGGTCCAAGACTCCAAGTCATCCACCTCTCTCAAACACAATCTGCACCCACACGGCGATAACCCCCAATTTCTAAACTTCTTTGGGATCACATCATCAGTATTAAGGCTTCGAAAAGGTATGGACTAGAGGACTTTTAACTGTTTTAGGGCACTTACTTTTCCACACCAACTTAGTGAGGTGGATATTAGCCTTGGATGTGGTGTTAGAGAGATTCAAGAAGACAGCACTTGTAGAGTAGATTTCCGAGCTGTCAAGGGACTAAGTTAATCGATCCACTCTTTCACAAAAATAAACAGAGTTCAGCTTGTCAATGAATGCCACCCAGCTATCACTCTCTCTATCAAAAAGCCTCTGCAAAGGCTCAAATTCCAAGACTGATTTTCACAATTAGAACTTGTAAATTTTGGATATTTCATTCAGTCAATAAAATTGTTGCTTATCCAAAAAAAACCACTCCGAAATAAGGGCTCTATTTTTTATCGGAATTATTGTATATGGCAGGGAAGAAAAAATGAAGGGAATGTTGATCAACCCAAATATCCTTCCAAAAACGAATTTGATTTCCCAAGAAAAACTCACAAAGGAAGACACATTTTTTGCAATGTCCACCCAAGGCTTATTTCCTTTCTTCTTCTTGAATTCTTATGTCACACTACGTCAGTAACTTGTGGGACATAATACTATAGATGCTTGTAATTACTTCTTCCACAGGGAAGATCTTTCTTGAGTGAATCTCCAAAGTCATCAAGTAAGCAAGGAGGTATTATGGTGGCTAAGAGCTCCAACACCCAAACCCCAAGAGAAGTAGGAATGGTCCACTCCCACTCGACAAGGTTATGACTTGGCTTGTGCACAACACTAGTCCATATAATGTCCCTGATAATCTTTTCCATGGAGTTGATCACATTCTTTGGCGCCCAGAGGAGAGAAAAATGATAACTGGGCAAGCTATTAAGTACTAACTGAATGAATCTTCCCCCTTTAGATAGGTGGAGACTTCTCCATCTATCAAGCTTGTCTTTCAATTTATCAACGAGGAAATCCCAAAAGTGGCTTCTATGATGGTTCCCCGCGAGAAGAAAGCCAAAATAGTTAATGGGAAGAGAAATAATTTCACACCCCAAAAAAGATGCCCAGGCCCTAACATCTTCCATTGCCAAATCGATGCCAACCAAAGCTATCTTTGCAGGATTGAAAGATAAACTAGCACTAAACCAGCACCTGTTAGAATAGTTTTCAAAATCAACCACCACCTCCTCATATATTTAGTCCCCCCCCAACAGAAAATAACAATGTCATCAACGTATTGGAGGTGAGACATCTCGATCCAGTCTTCTCCTAACTAAATGCTTTTCAAAATTCTCTTCTCTTGACAAAAATGCAATGAACAACTGAGGACGTCCCCATTGCACCACTACTAGCCAATTTTTTAACTCTAGACTTACCGTTAATTAAAATTGAGAAATTAGCAGTAGTAACACAACCTCGAGCCCATCTTCTCCACCAATTGCCAAAACCTTCCAACTCCAAAATCTTATCCATAAAGTGCCAATCGACTTTGTCCTAGGCCTTTTCAATATCAAGTTTTAGAAGGAAACCTCTTTTCTTTTTCCACTTACAAACTTCCATAGTTTTCATAGCAACTAAAATGGCATCCAAAATTTGACGCCCCTTCACAAAAGCCACTTGACAGTGCCATTTATCATAAAAGAGAGTACAGCTTCTTCAACTTTCAACAAGAACTTTAGCAATAATTTTGAAAAAGGAGGAGCAAACTGATTAGCCAAAATCACAAACTCTAAAAGCTTTCTTCTTCCTAGGGATTAGGCATATATAGGTCTCATTACTTTTCTTGTTGACAATGTCATTTTCAAAGAACTCTTGGAACACCCCTACTATGATTTATTTATAGAACTCCCCTGACATTCCATCTGGTCTTGAAGATTTGAGGTTGCCTAGACCATTAATGGCCTTAAGGATTTTTGTTAGGTTATCTTCCCCGCAATACAACCTAACAAGCAGAATATACCAAAACAGAGCTCCCATTCTGAAATATTATTGAATCAACTAGCCAAACAGAGTCTTACACCATGAAATCAGAAGCAAATAGCAAGAAAAACATTCAATAAAACACTAAAAGCAAGAGCACGATATGATATTCCTAGCACAATTCGAGAGTGGCTGGCCCTCTCCTCCATTGACGCTGCTACCACATTCACATAAAAACTGTCTTCCTCGTTTTCTTTCCACTTAAGGCATCATCTCAGTGGTCCCAATTCCTTCTGTTTCCACATTCGCCCTCTGCCCTTCATCATCCCCTTTTACCGTTTTACCCTTCCTCTTATACGTGAATACTATCGGGGGTCTTACAATTCCTTCTCCATCAAACTGCACCTTGTCCTCAAGGTGAAAATTTGGAAATTGTTGCTTCATTAAGTAGATCGATTCCCACGTTGCTTCACTTTCCAACATGTTCTTCCACTTAACTAACCATTTATCCACGGCCAACTCGCTATTCCATCGCATCCCTAGAATAATTTCCGGTTCCACTTGTAATTCAAACCTTTCAGTTAGTGCAGGGGGATGTTTCTGAACTTGAATTTTTTCCTCCAATTCTCTACTTCAACTGGGAAATATGGAACACATTGTGTATGATAGCCCCAGGGGAAGTTCCAATTTATAGGCAACTTCTCCTATTCTTTCAACCACTAGGTATGGTTCATAAAACTTAGGGGCCAATTTCTCACACCTTTTTCTAAATAGCGAACGTTGTCTATAGGGTCGTAGCTTTAAGAACACCTCGTCCCCTACTTCGAATGTCAATTCCCTCCTGTTGGAGTCCACCTGTTTTTTCATCCAATTCTGAGCAAATGCTCCTTCAACGCATTTAACGCCAGATTGCGAGCCATCAGTTGTTGTTCCACCGCATCATTGGATGTTTTCTTTTCCCCATAAGACACGAGGGGGTGGTTCGCGGCCAAACACAGCGTGGAAAGGGGTGGTTCTAATGGAGGCATGAAATGTTGTGTTGTACTAGAATTCAGCCCACGGCAACCATTTACTCCATCTCATTGGGTGTTCATTACAAAAACATCGTAAATACATCTCTAGACATCAATTGACTCTCTCTGTTTGTCCATCCATTTGTGGATGAAATGTCGTGCTTGTTCTCAAGGATGTGCCCTACATGGCAAATAATTCCTTCCAAAAGTTGCTCAGAAAAATCTTATCTCTATCAGATAAAATGGATTTTGGGATCCCGTGATGTCGAATTACTTCTTGAATGAATGCCTATGCCCCTTGTTTAGAAGCGTACGGATGTCTGAGAACTATGAAATGGGCGTACTTCTCAATCGATCTACTACTACCATAATGGAATCATAACCAAAGGATTTCGGTAGCCCTTCGATAAAGTCCATCGATATTTCCTCCCAAATTCTATTTGGTATGGGTAAGCGTTGGAGAAGACCCGCAGGATACACAGCCTCTGTTTTGTTCCTTTGACGAATCTCACACTCCTCTACATGTTTTTTGACATCCATTTTCATCCCTTGCCAGAACAGCTCTCCTGTCATCCGTTTGTACGTTCATAAAAATCCTGAGTGCCCACCCATTATCGAATCATGGAAGGCATGCAGAAGGGAGGGAATTAATGATGAATTGCACGATAACACTAACTTGCCCTTATACCATAGCTTGCCATTCTTCAACTGGTACTTAGATGTATCCTCGGGGTTCTCTTCCAGTTGGGGGATTATCTTTTGGAGCTCTTTGTCTTGTTTGACCTCTCTCTGAACCACATTTACATCCATAATCGCTGGTGTGTCTAAAGCAAGGATCTCCACCCCCGAACTCCTTCTTGACAGGGCATCCACTGCTTTATTTTGAAGCCCCCGTTGGTATAAAATTTCAAAATCATATCCCAGCAATTTGATGAGCCACCGTTGGAATTGGGGTTGTACTTCCCTCTGTTCAATCAAGAACTTCAACGCTTTTTTATCTGAAATCACTGTGAATTTGTTGCCAAAGAGGTAGTGGCGCCACTATTGAACTGCTAGCATTACGACCATCAACTCCCTTTCATATATCGACTTCGCTTGAGCTCGTGAGGACAGGCTTTGACTGCGATAACACTGCCCCCAATCCAAATCCGGAAGCATCCATTTCAATGACAAATGGAAGAGAGAAGTCAAGCAAGGCTAATACCGGCACTGAACTCATTGCTAGTTTGAGCGCATCGAAGGCCTCCATTGCTTCTTCCCCCCATTCAAAGCAATTCCGCCATACCTTTGCACAAATCTACGATAATATCCCGTTAGCCTGAGGAAACCCCTCAATTTCAGTCACATTCTTCGAATAAGGCCATTCCCTCATTGCCTGTATTTTCTCCCGATTTGCTTCAACTCCTTCCTTTGAAATCCAATGGCCTAAATATTGTATTTTCCTCTGCAGAAGGTACACTTCTTTTCATTTGCATATAGCTGATGATCTCTAAGTATGTTAAACACAACCGCCAAGTGCCTCTCATTGGTCGTAATGTCAGGGCTATATACCAATATATCGTCAAAGAAAACCAAGATGAACCTCCTAAGAAATGGCCAAAAAATTAGGTTCATTAGTGACTGGAAAGTCGTGGGTGCGTTAGTCAATCCAAACGGCATGACAACGACCTCATAGTGACCTTCATGTATCCGGAAGGCCGTTTTAGCAATGTCTTGTTTGTCCATTCTTATTTGGTGATAGCCGGAGCGGAGGTCTAGCTTCGAGTAGATGGCTAACCCTTTCAACTCATCCAACAATTCCTCAATGACTGGTATCGGAAATTTATCCATTCAGTTCAGCTTTCAATAATCAACACGAAACCTCCACTCCCCATCCTTCTTCCTTACGAGGAGAACCGGACTAGAATATGGACTACAGCTTGGTCTGACAATCCCCGTTTGCAACATCTCTCCCACCATCTTTTCGATTTCATCCTTCTGGGTATGGCCATATTTGTAGGGGCGAACATTCACTGGGGGTTGGCCTTCTATGGTTACGATCTTATGATCAATCTCCCTTTTCGGCGGCCATTTCTTAGGGAATTCGAACACGTCTCTATTCCTCTCCAACAAAGGTTGTATGATCATCGACAAGGGCTCCATTTCGATCTCATCTCCTCCATTAATTATTCTCTCATCCCCTTCAATTTTCAGATTCTGAAACTCAATTAAGAATCCTTGATCTTCTGCTTCCCAAGTCTTACTCATGGTTTTCAATGATACTTCTGATTTTGTTAGGGAAGGATCCCCCTTCTATGTAATTTGTTTGTTGTTACCCATCGCGAAAGACATCGTCAACGTTGGCCAATGTACCCCCATATATCCTGTCGTACAAAGCCATTGCACTCCCAGGATGACATCCATCCTTCCCAACTCAATCAATAGAAAATCCGTCATCACTACTAGGTCGATTTGATGATTATTGACTTACAAATTCCTCTACCTTTAATTTCTGTCCCTTTCCCCACGACCACTCCGTAGTTATTCGTTTCGGTAATGGGTAGCCATAGCTCCTCTTGCAGTCTCTAGTGAATGAAGTTGTGAGTTGTTCCACAATCAATGAGGACAGTTACCTCTTTTCCCTTCAACGTCCCTCTCAATTTCATGGTACCCTTGTTTGAAAATCCTAACAAGGAACTCAAGGATAGTTCTACATTCTCTTCCACTTCAATAATCTTTGCTTCAACAACATCCTCTGTGTTTTCGATTAAGATATCCTCCCCTTCTTCTTCATCGTTCATTATGAACAGCATTAGCTCGCGATTCTCCCTAACCTTACATCGGTGCCCAGGGTGGAACTTCTCATTACAGCGAAAGCATAATCCCTTATCCAACCTGTCTCTGTACTCGCCATCCAATAATCTCTTCACCGGCGGGTTCCTTCTCGTGTAATTTCCCTTGATCGGAATCAACACTTGTCTCATCGTCTCGATTTCCTTCCCTTTAGCATTCCCCTAAGCCGTGCTTTGTGAATAACTTTTTCCTTCACTTTGGGCCTCTTTTTTTTTTTTTTTTTTTTTTTTT
>QLSR01000198.1:1122335-1135331 GCA_031780015.1 Citrullus colocynthis
TTTTTTTTTTTTTTTTTTTTGTTTCCAACCCACTTCCTCACTTTGACATTAATTTTAAGGCCACGTTACGATCCGTCACATGCTGGGCCTCCCTCATACACGCATCCAGGCCCACTGGGTGTCTACTCACTACCTCTGCTTGCACAGCCGGTTCTAACTCGTTCATGAACGCATCTTGCAGAACACTCTCCGCCATGTTCGGCAAGGGTGCCGAATACGAAACAAACTTCTTTACATAATCAGCATAATCGAATTCTAATTATGGCTCCAACGAAACCAATCGACTTCATCTTGGGCGAAACTAACCACCGCCACCTTAACCTTCTCTGCCTCATTCAGTTCATGTATTTCAAATTAGTGTTTGGGGCGATAAACCCAGGATTCCAGGTTTTCCTCAACAAAAATCGGCATCTCCAGTTTCTTATACTTACTCTTGTCCGCAGCATTTCCATTCGTATTAGGATTTGAATCTCCATCATCTTCCATCTTCCCTTTCAACTTCATCTGTAAACCCTCCGTCAGTGTGGCTACGTGGACCTTCTTTGATGATGCGTTTTTGCTGACCTTCTCTCTTAGTTGATCAACACTTTTACAAAGGTAAAACACCATTTCCTTTAGAGCCGAAATTTCCTTGTCGCTAGTCTCCATTTTCTCTTCCAACTGCTTCTGCGTCATTCTCTTTGCTTTCCCCAGGATGAACGGCTCTAATACCAATTTGTTAGGTTTTCTTCCCTACAATACAACCTAACAAGCAAAATATACTAAAACAAAGCTCCCACTCTGAAATATTATTGAATCAACCAACCAAACAAAGTCTTATATGATGAAACCAAAAGCAAATAGCATGAAAAACATTCAATAAAACACTAAAAGCAAGAGCACGATAAAATAAAAAGGACACTAATATTCCCAGCACAATTCGAGAGTGGCTGGCCCTCAACTCCATAGACGCTGCTACCGCATTCACACAAAAACTGTCTTCCTCCTCGTTTTCTTTCCACTTAAGGCATCACCTCAGTGGTCCCAATTCCTTCTGTTTCCACATTTGCCCTCCACCCTTCATCATCCCCTTTTACCATTTTACCCATTCCTCTTATACGTGAATACTATCGGGGGTCTTACAATTTCATCTTCTTGGAAAGCTCTTTTCAAGCATCGCGCTACTCTGGGGATCAAGGTCGGCCCAATCAATCCCTTCAAAAGTAAATCAAGGGGTCTCAGCTTTATAATATAAACATTGGACAGCCTATAGTTTCATCTTCAATCTCTCTTTCCAAGGACAAAAGGTTTCCATTGTCATCTTCAATCATCGAAATGGCACTGCGATTCTTTTTTGTTGAAGCCCACGGGTGAAGAAGGATGTATTTTCATCACCTTCTTTTATCATACTCTTTTGGCTAAGAATACGATACTCCTTTACAGTGACCTCTATTAAGTTAGCTTTAAGGGAAAGTCTACCAGCCCTCTGGCAATTTGATAAGGACCCTGCTCTTCCTCCCTATCAATTTGCTCAGTCTGCCGCAAAAGATCTTTCTTCTTATCAGCAACACTCCAAACACCTCCTTGTTTAAAAGTGTAGCCATACTAAAGAGGGAAATCTATGAACTTCATTTAATTGTTACTTAAATTGAACATTTTTTGGGTCAACGTCAACTATTACTGGTTAAGCTCAATCGAATTCTACTTGCATGAAATATAATTTGGCTGCTTGAGAAATATTGAACATTATATCAAAAGGGAAGTCATTTATTCCCTACAAATTGCCTAGCAAAGATTTCTGTGCAAACAAAAGCGGACTCATACTAAAGAATGGGCTTCAAAATTCAAGACCGGTTGTTTGGTAATCAAGAAGAAGCTTGAAAAATTAAGATCATCCATTGAGGAAGAGATAGATAGAGGTGATGGAGTCTCAGATGAAAAATGTGTTCAAATATACAGGAGGGAGTTCCTTGATCTTATTCATATGGAAAACAAAGAGTCATTTCATTAATGTATATTAAAGAGAACAGAAAGTTTTTCCATAGATACTTCATGGAATGGAGGAAAAAGTTTGCATCAGAAATTATTTCAGCGATGGGAGAAACTCTACTGGAAGGTAAAGATAGGGGGGAAAAACCATTAGGTTTTTCAATATGCTTCAGAGGAAAGAAGAAAGCAGGCGACCAGAACTGGTTTGGAGACCCATTTCAGTATTGATAATGAAGATTTTTCTGGTTTTTTTTTCTTTTTTCTTTTCTTTTTATTTTTTAAGAGAAACTGATTTGATTAATGTTATGAAATATAGAAAAATCAAAATCTAATGAAGGATACAAAAGAAATCCTTCAACTTAGCAAATTACAAAAAAAAATTGGTTAAGCTTGCACCAAGTGGCTGCTGTGCATAAAATAAGGTGAAAAAGATAAGTGTGATTCTTCTCCTTCCCTTTGTAAGTTTTATTGTTCCTAATTCTGGCTGCCATGAGTATTTCGTGAAGAAACAAGTCTCCAGGTCCAAATGCGTTCTAGGTTGAGTTCTCAAGTAGTTGGGATTTGATAAAGGAAGATTACATGGGATGATCAAAGACTCCAATAGAAATGGGTGCCTGAAGAGAACTTTATTTGTTTAATTCAGATAAATAAATAAAAATAATGATAATAATAATTTTTTATACTTCAAAAAAAAAAAAAAGAGCATTCTTTAAAGGTGGGCAGACTCTCGATCTGATTTAAATTGTAAAAAAGTCAAATATATATATATATATATATATATATATATATATATATATATATATATAATTTATGTAAGTGATGAATGGAATGGAACGTTCATGGAGAAAAATAATGCATGCAGCCCTCCGAGTAACATCAGTACCTCCAGCTTTAACAAGGTCAACAAGGTCATCCTTGAGAATGACCAGAATGGAACGAGGAATGGACCCCACACCCAATACTTGTGTACTCTCCTGAATTTTTATCTCTTGGTAATCATGGCGTACGACAGAACCTTCCAAGCACTCAAAACTTTTCCCTTCACATGGTTTTGACCTCTACAATCAAAGTCAATAAATTAGTCCAATCCACAAAACTTGCCGCACCAGGAGAATTATACTAGATAGACAATTAAAAGGACAATCAAATCTTGAACTTCTCAACTCAGTACCATGGTGCTAAATGAATTCATGATAATTTACTTATAAATAATGAAGCATAAACCAAATGGATTGGACAAGGAAACAAATGAGATATTCAGAAATAAAAAGAATAAATTAGAAAATGACATAGTAGAATCCAATTAAATTTTAAACTAATTTAAGTAGCTGCAAATATGCAGTTTCTTTCATTCACATTTTTTTAATTATTTTTAATAGTAAGTAAAAAAAACTAAAATGTTTTAAATTTGATCTTTTAATATTATCTAAAAAAAGTTAAAACTAATAATAAATAAAGTGTCCTCGACATGTCCACATCCTACATTTTCATTAATTGGTGTCCCCATGTTTGGTTGTATCGTATCCGTGTCCCATGTTTGTGTATGTGTTTTTTTAGAATGAAAGGACTGCTGGATTGCCAAAATGCTGAGAGGATGAAGAAGAAGAAACCAACAGTAATGAAAGAACGAGATCTCCTTTACTTCAATGGAAGAATGCTAAAACAGAAGACTTTCCAGATTAAAATCTTCAACCAATATTAACAGACACCCATAGAGAGGGAAGAAATCTAACCAACTCCCAAAGCTCCTCCCTGGACCTCTCCACCCCACAAAAAATTCTATAGTTCCTCTCAAGCCAAATGCCCCACAACATGGAAAATAAAACAAAACTACAAAGGAACCCTTCCTTTGTCACTGAAAGGAGGGCACAAGACCACCTCCTCAAACATGGCCCGCTATTACGAACTGACGCAACTCCAATCCCAAAGCAAGTGGTCTAGATCCTCTTCCTGTCTCCTATAAAGAACACACTATTGGGGTCGTAACACCGTGGAGCGAAACCTCTAGATACAACCTAGAGTATTTACTCTCCCGTGCAAGACTTGCTGAGCAAAGAATATCACTTTCTTACGAATTTTAACCTTCAAAAAGAAAAATACAGAGGCTCCCTAAGGAAGAGGTGGAAAAAATTTGAAAGAAAGAGCTACTGCAAAAGCATTCTGGATGGCATAGGAACCCAAAATTTAAAATCTTTTCTTCCAAAACGAGTAAACTAATCAAAGATAATGGAGAAAGACTGGCCACCTCACTTCTCTCCCAATCAGTAAGGGGATGACCAAAACCCAAGGAAAGCAAAGAGGGACTATTGATGAAGGGAAGAATAAAGCCACAGAATGCAACTTCTTATTAGACAGATGATAAAGATCAGGGAACAAAGCACAACCATGGCAATAACTAGGGGCTCTAGCAAGAGCCTTTATACCTGCCTGAGACCCATTCAAAATTACTTGGGCCCAAACAAATCCATATAAAAATTGATGCTCACAATGTTCATAAGTAAGTTTCACATGATCACATTAAAGATCATTTTGTTTCATGGATCAGATAGTTGATCATCCCACAACGCCATTACCAAGCTCCAGATTTAGCTTCTCAAGAGCAAAATCAGAGTTGTTGATCCACACCCTTGTTTGAGGGGATGGGAGAACATGTTGCTAAATGATGTCATTGGACGTAATGTTATTCTCTTCCTCCCTCCTAACGATGAGCAACTGTAATGTGTCACACCCCCTGTTGTAATTAGCTCCAAGACCATATTTTCCAGATTATAATGATTGCAATAATCGAAAATTCTGTGACAATCGTTGGCTAATCATGTAACAGCATTTTAGCTCTTAGTATGTGTACCTTATGTACAGGCTGAGTTATAACTGTAATTCAGTTTCTCATGAACCCATACATTGTGGCTAGCTACAAATAGAAAGAAAGGCGCTTCATAGCAGGTTGCTTAGTAAATCAACAAACCCCAACTATATGTTGATTAGACCAAGGATTTATTAGAACCACTTGGAGTAATATGCTAGTGTATTGTTCATTTGCATTATACATGGGAGATTTGAAATATGAGATAATTTAGCTGGGATGTGGAACTAATAAACGTTATCGAATTAGAAAACTAAGTACCTGAGAGGGACAAAATGATGGTAACTGTATTGAGTTTCTAGTTTCTAGCTCTGGATAAACTGGGAACCTTCACAGAGCAAAGTAAAACTGTTAAAGAAATAAGAAGAATATAGAAATGGTAAGCACAAACGGGCATGCTGGGTTATCATTAGCAACTGGACAATGATATATTATTATTTTATATATATGTAAGAAACAATTTCAATGATAAATGAAATTTACAAAAGGGATGGATAATCCATGATGATTACAAAAGGCATAACCCATTAGAAGAAAGGGACGTGTAACTATGTGAAGAAAAAAGATTAGACAAGATCAAAGTAACACTTCAGCGGTATGCTATATTGCTTGAAAATATATTAGGGGGGATATTTTTAATATTTGAATGCTTATTTTTATTATTATTTTATTTATTTATTTTTATTTTAAGAAGTCAATTCTCCCTTCCTATCAAATAGGGAGTCGAAATCATTTATATTGGAACTTAGGTCTAATCTCCTATAAGAATGGAGAACTTCTCAAGTCCTGTATATAGAAAATAGCTTCCCCCCTCACTCTTCTCTATGATTGTTTGAAAATATTTTAGGGAATAGAAATATCTGAACTAAACCAACAAAATATTAATAAAAATAAAATAAGGATTAGCACTTCCTGTAATTTAATGGATTGAGGCATACTAATAAGCGTTTTCCATAGAGAAGATGTGTCCACACTACACTAAGTTGTATGGCACTCCACTTTGAAGATACAACAATTCTTCAAGATACCTTGTGTAGCAGCTAAGACCTCTTGCGAAACCCTAAGGAAGGCATTGAGTTGGTTATTATAGTCAGTAGGTTATAATAGTTTGTGTTTCACGTGCAAACTATTTTATTCTGGGTTATAATAGTCTGTGTTTGGGGTGCAAACTTTTTTTGTTCAGGTAGGAAATAGTAAACACTATAGTAAAAAAAAAAAGAGAGGATGAGTGAAAAATAGTAAATTCTGTAGCAAAGAAGGTTTTGAAATAGTATTTACTATACCTAATTGTAGGTTATAAATAGTTGTAAACACCACTATTATATTTGGTGCTCCATCCACCAACTTCATATTGGTGCCCCAAACACCCTCTAATTGCTTGTATGCTCAAAATCAAACTCCAAAATGGAAGAAGAAAGACATCCGTTTTTTTTATAAGAGTGAGGGAGGAAAGCTATTTCCATATACAGGAGTCAAGAAGTTCTCCATTCTTATAGGAGATTAAGAATAGGAGATTACACCTAAGTTCCAGCATAACTGAGTTCCACTTCCTATTAGGCTATTTGATAGGAAGAGGGAATTGACTTCTTAAAACAGAAATGAATAAATAATAAGAATAAACATTCAAACATTAAAAATATCCAGCATATTTGACCAAAAAACCCCTTTGATTACTCTCTTTCCATATAACCCAAACAAAGGCCATGTTGATGTGTACCACAGCATAGCTTTGGCATCTTTAAAAGGGTGATTCAAAATAAAGATTAAAATCTAACACCACATTTAAAAGGTCGAGGAATAAAATTTTACATTAGAATCATCACAAGAGTTTATTCTTTTTACTTCATGTAAACGGATGTTCCGCCAGATTTCAGCTACCTATTAAACATGAAACATCAATGAAAAAGAACAGTGATATCATGTAGTACTGCAAGTCTAGCTCGCCTTCCTTGATAAGCCCCCATCCACACTCATGGTGAAGGATTTTCTATCAACGGAGAATGGACCACTAAGTGAAGCTCCAAGCTTTCATGGAGAAAGGAATCCGGCATGGAAGGTGATTAGGGAAGGGTAAGGCCATGGGAGACTGGAAGGGGGAACGGAGAGGAGGCCATAGTGTTCAAGCAATCGCATTTATTACAGTAAACTTGAAATGCAAAGCTACCAAATACCAAATTACTGGAGTTTCTTCCCTTCAAAAAAAGCCCGTTCAAGCTAATGTCATTGTTAATTCAGCAATAATATTGGCATTAGTAATTGAACCTAAGGGCTTCGAAACTTCCACTATTCCGTCTCTAACATCCTTAAGGGCTGCTATATCCTATTCAAAATTAATACAATCGAGAAAGGAGAGGAGGAAAGGGTGGATCATACAATTGGGGTCCTAAAGATGGTAGAACCGAATCATAACATGGTGAAAACTCGAACCAGCAAGGTGTTGCATGTAAGTACATTCATAGGCGAATGAAGTTTGAAACATAAGTAATTCAACTCACTTGTGCTTGCATTTCCGGCAGGTATACCACCTCTCACCCTCATACATCTTAATTGCCCCAGATCGGATTACGGTCCCTTTAAGTGTGAGAAGCACTCCACGATGCTTCACTCTAACAGACCCAATACTTGGAAAAGTCTCTAAAACCAAACAGAACGCGAACAACAATAACTCAATCAAACGAACCCCAACTATTGACAGAAGAGTAATCAACATTTCAGCAATAAAACTCAGAAACAGATACATACCAGGCAATTCCAGCGGGGAGCCAGTGACGTTAATACGAACATGGATGAAATATTTCTCAATTCCATTCATGGACCCTTTCGAATCACCCAAAATGATCTTCTGCAACGACAAACCACAAAAATGAAAATTAATAGTGCACGAGGCGAGGCGTAAGTAAGGTTTGAAAAACTATTAGATTACAAACATGAGCCCAAACAGCTGCATCGTCAAAAATACGCAAGTAGTCGGTCGGACGGGAGAAGACAAGACGAGCAAGAGGTGGGTCGTCGTCCATCAGCTCAGCGAATCTAATTGAAAGAAGAAATGCGGGTGAGAAAAAGAGAAAAGAGAGAAACAAGGAAGGACATGGAATTGCTTACTCCACGAATAAAGGGTAGTGGAGCTTAGGATCAGGGGAATGAGCAATGGACCGGAGCTGATCGGAGTGGTGGCGAATTAGAAACGTAGCAAAGGCCTTGAGGGGACTAGTAGGAGGATCGTCCATTGCTGAGCTCTGAGAAGTCCGAAGGGCGGAACTAGCGGAACACGAAGATGAGTTTGGGCGGGAATTGGTTTATATAGTATACAGCGTATACACAAGAAAATTCCACTGTACGACTCGTACCACCCACTTCATGAGTCCGTGTTAAATACAGTATTAAATTCCATTTTCACTTCTTTCTTTTTTCATATTTATTGAAGAATTTTATTGATTTTACACCTACTTCAACATAATAACTCCTTTAAAAATAAAAATAAAAAAAACTTCAATATAATAATTTTATATTTCTAACTCAACTTTATCATCTCAAACGCTCCTTTAAAATATTACTTTGTCATCTATTTAATTTGTACAATTTTACTTTTAATGAAGGTTAAATTTCATTTTTAGTCTATCGAGTAAAAATTTAGACTTTGTTTGTTAACATTTGATTTTTAGTTTTTTAATTTTTGAAATTAAGCCTATAACATCACTCCACTTCTAAATCTCTTGCTTTATCTTTTAGAAGATTAAGTTTTAAAAACTAAAATATATATATATATAGTTTTAAAAATAGTTTTTTTTTTATTGGAATTTGGCTAAGAATTCAATTTTTGTATTCAAGGAAGAAAAAAATTATTTTAAGAAATTGAGAAGAAATATACTTGATTTTAAAAAACCATAATATACTATGTGAGATGACTATTAAACACCATGAATTAATAGTTTCAATTTTGTATCTAAAAACACTTTCACCAACAAAGTTCTTTCGTTTTTTTTTTTTTTAAGTATATGATCAATTGAAGTGGTCGTTAGTTAGTGATTGGAGATTATCAATAAAAATTGGTCACTGGAGGTAATCATCGAAATTGGTCACAAGTGGTAGTTATGTCGGGTTGGATGTTGAAAGTAGTCTTCATCGATGGTGGAGATGATTGACTGAGGTGGTTTTCGCCGATGGTGGTCGTTGTCAAAGTTTGGGCACTAGAGGTGGTCATTGGAGCTAGGGGTGAGCATCAGTCAAACAAGGTTGGTTTTTCATGAAAACCAGCGCCGAAACCACCCTACTCGGTTTGAAAATTTGAGAATCGCACTTTCAAAATATATTGCTTAAACCGATCAATCAGTTTCGGGGTAGGGTTGGTCTCACTCTCTCTCACCCTTGCTCTCTCAATCTCGCTCTCTCTTTCTCTCTCTCGCTCTCTCTCACTCTCTTGCTCTCTCTCTCACCTTTGCTCTCTCAATCTCGCTCTCACTCTCTCTTTCTTTCTCTCGCTCTCTCTCACTCTTGCTCTCTATTTCAAATGTTAATAATATATTAAAAGTATATTATATTAAATTATTAATAAATGTTATAATATTTAATAATTTCAGTCGGGGTCAAGCAGTTCGGTTTAATTTTCGGTTGGTTCGGTTCGGTTTATAATTATTTTTTTGAGAAAATCAACCCTGACCGATTTTTTTGAGAAAATCGGTCTCCATCCCTCAGTCGGCCGGTTTCTGTCGTTCGACTCGATTTTTTGGCCATCCTTGCTCACCCCTAATTGGAGTATGTCAATTGGCAATGATTATTGCCAGAGTTGATTGTTAGTAGTTTGAGTTGTTAGAAACATTGGTGGGAGGGAGGGAGAGAAAGAGGGAAAGATGAAGTTCCTCGATTCATGTACAAACTTCAATAGCGACATTCTTATGAAATTGGTGGGCCAAACATTAAATTGAGTTAGAAACCCAACTAAACTGAACCCATTTTAATACCCCAAACACCCCTTAATTTAGTGTCTATGTTCTCAATTGTATTGTGGACTTAAAAAAAGTAGAGAAATTATTTTAAATGGCAAAATTGTTGGAAATATTTTTCAATATAGCAAAATATCACTGTTTATTAGTAATAGACATTGATAAACTACTATCATCTATCATTGTCTATTAGTAATAAACATTATCTATCACTGATATTTTGTTATATTTGTAAATAAGTTGATTCATTTTGCTATATTTAAAAATAATAATAATAAAAAAATATGTATTAACATTCTTTGTATAGATTTTGAAGATATGTTCATACTACATATAGTGTCTTTTTTTTACATAAAATTATTATTATTACTTAATCAATTTTAATGAAATTTAATATTGAAATATTAAATTTAAGAATATTAAAAGCACATAGACTAAATTTAAACAATTAAAATTACAAAGACTAAAATTGAATTGAACTCAAAATATGGACCAAAATGGTATTTTTAACATTTTTTTTATGGTTAGTCCAGTATCTAACTTTACAAATGTAGTCTATAATGATTTAGTCTTGAAATTTAAAATCCATGTCTGACCCACCAAATATATTGTAGCTCAATTTACATATAGTATGTGAGTGACCAAGAGATATATAGTTTGAATCTCCCACCTCCTATTGTACACGAAGAAAATGTTTGGTCCACCAATTTATTATATATTTGAAATATATAATGATTAATTTGTTAATTGGTAAACTTTTTTAAAGAGTTGTTTTTAAGTATAACAAAATGCATCAACTTATTTATAAATATAACAAAATGTCATTGTCTATCGATAATTCTATCACTTATTTACAAATATAGTATATTAGTGTCTATACTGATAGACCACATTTTGCTATATTTGAAAATATTTCTAATAGTTTTGTCATTTAAAACTATTACTCTTTTTTAATTTCCCATAGTATATATAACGATTCAATTAAAAAATACATTTTTTTTATATAAATTTTGTAGAACTTGTTTGTACTTTAATTTTAATTTTTGATTTTATTGTTGTTGAAATATGAACCTTCTTAGAGATTTTGAAGTAAAGTTATCTAATGATTACTTCGTAAATTGGTAAAATATTAACTTCATGTTTTGCTCATCAATTTAAAGCATGTTTGGGAGTGATTTTAAAATGGCTAAAATCATTTTGTCATTTTAAAATCACCCCGGAACATGTTTTTAATCCTTCAAACTAATTTTGATCATATGAAAATTGCATTTAATTGTAAAATTGAAAACTAAATTTCTTTTGAGTGATTAAAAGTGTGCTTTCTAAATCATTTTGAAGTCACTCCCAAACATGCATCTAGTTTGTTGAATGGATGAAAATTCCAAGTCAACTTTCACTCGTCCAATGTTTCTAACTGCACCCATTGACAACCAACTCTGGCAACAGTCACCGTCAATGCTTATCATCGCCTCACTCTAACGATAAACTCCAAAGACCAACTCTAACGATCAATTTCGACAATCTCTTTCAATGACCTCCTCTAATAGCCAACTCTTGCAAGCGACCATCTTCGTCCACCAACTTCGTCAACGATCTCTAACAATTAACTATTAGGCGGTGAAAGTGTTTTTAAAATTAATAAACACTTTTGGTCTCTGGACTTTCGTAAAAGTAACGATTTAGTCTCTAAATTTTACTTGGTAATGATTTAGTCCTTGTATTTTCATATTTATAACAATTTGGTCTTTGAAACTTTAATAAGTAACAATACAGTTCCTACACTTTATATTTTGTAACGATCTAGTGCTTATTTTAAAAATCATTATTAAGATTTAATAAAATTTCTAACATATGAAGATCAATAAATTAATGAGTTGTTTTCAAATATAGCAAAATGAGCCAAATTATTTCTAATAATTTCCCTAAATTAATACAGAATCAATTTTTTTTATAAACTATAAAAACTAAGTCGCTACATGATAAAAATTAATACTTAATTTTGAAGAGATTTTTCATGATAAGGACTAAATTGTTACAACTTTCAATTAGCAAATTTTTTTATGTGGTGATGAAGATTATATTTGTTAGAAATAGGACTAACGTCCCACATCAGCTAAATAAGGGGAAAGTCAAGGGTATATAAGTGAGTACAATGATCATCATTGGTACAAGGTTTTTTGAATGGAGCCAAAAGCAAAATAATGAGTACTTAAGAGTTTTTGTACGGATGACCAAAAATAGGAGAAGAAAGTAAGATTTATCGCACTTTTTGAAAATGAAACCTCTTGCTCTCTTTCTTCTCTCCCATTTTTCATGATCTCACTCTCCTCTCTCCTTTCTCACTCAATCTTGTCTTTGGTCTCGCTCTCCTCTCTCCTTTCTCACTCAATCTTGTCTTTGGTCTCACTCTCCTCTCTTGTTTCTCCTTCAATTTCACTCTCCAAACTCAGTCCACGAATAGTCACAAACATTTCTTTTGATATGGATCAACTATTAGAAACTCAATGTGTAATCTTAGCATTCAATGTGTATTCTTGAATAATCTCATTTTTCAATTATTCAACCATTTCATTTTACCATGTTCAATGTTAGTCAGAATGGTCAACATTTCTATATTTCGATGCAACAACAAGATGTTATTTGTAACAAGAAGTTTTGTTGATTGGTTAATAGGTCACATTTTATTCATGAAATATAGTTGGTTGATTAATTGGTAAAATTTAATAATGAAATGGGTTGGATTGATATTAGTTTGGATACAACAAAATGATTTTATTAGATCTAATGTACTTATTAAATCTAATAAGTACCTTGTGTAAGAATTGAGAAATTCTATGCTTTGAATCTTTAGTATTCTCTTATTTTATTACATGTTTCTATTATTTAGGCAAAATATTGTCACCTAATAGGTTACTAAGAAACTAAGAGAAACCTAAAAACCGAGGAAATGGGAGAAAGTGAGGAAGAAGGGAGACTCGTCGAATCTGATGGAGGAAGCTAGTCACATAGACTTGTCGAAGGGGTCATGTACGTCGAATCGGGTTGCTCGCTAGAGAAGAAAAGCAAAAGTCCAAAGGAAGAGAAGAAGAAGACAAAGGAGAGAGAAAACGTGGAAGGTTAAGGAAGAGAGAAAAAGAAAGTGAAAGGTAATTTCGTAATTTTGCTTGAGGATGATGTAAGCAAGTTGTAAAAAAAAAAAAAAAAAAAAAAAAAAAAAAAAAAAAA
>QLSR01000198.1:1135732-1167276 GCA_031780015.1 Citrullus colocynthis
AAAAAAAAAAAAAAAAAAAAAAAAAAAAAAAAGAAAATAAGTATTTTAATCAATTATCTCGAGGACTTACGCCACAAATTGAAGCAAATGTGCTGCTTTACAAATCTAGTAAAGTTTAATGATGGAGCGATCAATTTGATACAATTTGGATTACACAAAGCTTTAAAGGGAAGACTAAACCATCGTTTTTTTCCCTTCATTTTTGGAGTTTTCCACCTTAATTTCTCAAAGTATTTTCTGCTTCTATGGTAGAGTAGCATTATTTTAACTGGTGAAATCTTCTCAAAATGTTGAATATACAGCTACTTTTTCTTTTAATTATTGTTGTTTACAAGTAAAAACTACATGTTAAATATCAAAAAACCCAGAAAAGCTCTCAACTTACTCTCAATATATCCCTTTCTGAAGAGCTTTGCTAGCCAAGAAATGTGTCACTGTGCTCTACAACGAGCTGTTCTTGATCACATCATTCTTTTGTCAAGGATCATATTCTTACAACAACCATAAGCTCGCCAACACGAGCTGTTCTGGGGCGCCCCTCAGAATGTGATATGTTGTGCAAATAAGACGCTATAATGATCTCGAAAGTAGCTCAAGACATTATTGGTTACAACCGAACATAAGCTTAAAACGAAATAATCCTTGATGTATTAATTGTAGAGATCAATCTAGCTACAACCAATCCAGCAGCCAATGCAACTCCAAATATGGCATGTAACCTCACACAGAAATACTTGGCCATGAAAATTTTCTGTTTATCCTGCAAATTTGAAAAGAAAATCAGTAATTTAGTTCAATATAACAATCATAAATGGCGAAGCATATTCCTACTCATTTCACATATTTATGATCCCATAACCATCATCATTTCGTAATAATATTGTTGGCACTTCCATTTGGTAACACACTGTACCACTACCCTATTAAGAAAAATAGAAAAATTTTCTTCGGTTTAATCAATAGTATACCTTGACCATTTAGTTGTTG
This sequence comes from Citrullus colocynthis, assembly GCA_031780015.1. Lineage (NCBI taxonomy): Eukaryota > Viridiplantae > Streptophyta > Magnoliopsida > Cucurbitales > Cucurbitaceae > Citrullus > Citrullus colocynthis. The sequence goes on from QLSR01000198.1 coordinate 1,136,720, forward strand.
ACTGAAAGATCTGAAAAGTAAGGCCCTGTTGATAATTATTTGAGTTTTTGTTTTTAAAAATTAAATTTATAAGTTTCTATGTTTTGTTATCCACTTTCTACTCATATTTTAAAAAACCAAGTCAAGTTTTGAAAACAAAAAACCTGTATTTTTTTTTAAAATTTGACTAGTAATTCAATTGTTTCTTTAAGATAGGTGAAAACCATCATAGAGAAATTAGGAGGAAACAAGCATAAATTTCAAAAACATAACACTAATATCAAACAGGCCTAAATTGTTAGCCAATCACCTTGTGGTTTTCTTCAACAAAGCTAACTACCAGCTTGCCCACTGGAATAGTAAGACCACAAAAGAACTACAATGAAACAATAGCAAAAAGAATGAAAGATTAGTAAACTTTGTTCAGTTTAGAAAAGAAGCTTTTTGTTTTAAGAATGGACTTACAATGCAAGTAAATGGAAGACTCTTGCTTAAACCTAGACCAAACAGAAGCACATAGAGCATAATCACTGCAACCTTCATCACCTTGGAACCTCGTTCTGTGCCAAGCCTTACCTGCATAATATTAACACAAATACATGTAACACTGAAGTGTCTCCACCTAATATTTTTGAAAAACTGAAGCTGCGCGAATATATTACCAAAGGAGACATTTTTCCTACAGCTCTGTCTCCCTCAACCTATACACGACAATGTCGGTATCGGTTAAATGATTAAACCAACAGGAGAATTAAGAATGTGCATGTTTGTTTTTTGTTTTGTCTTGTTATGTTTTTTTCTTGAGGGGAACAAGTACCTGATGAAAATGGCTGCAGAAGAGAATTAGAGTTGTCGTCATTCCCACGAGGATAGAAGCAGAAAGAATTGTATTGGATATGGGAAGATATCTCATTTCCCTGTGGACCAGACAGTCAATATGGAAAACCAGACAAAACAACTACAAATCCTAACCAAATAATTGAAGTAACCTTGCGTTACTCTGCAATAAGTAAAAAGCTGTTGTAGCAAATGGGCCAAAGGCAGCAAAACACAAAGGCTCTCCCAATCCTTGGTAACTTAACCGGAACGGTGGACACTGCAACAGAGACAATTCTCAGAAGATCAACATGAATAGTTCGTTATTCCCAATTCTCAGTAGATCTGAAAATATGAATGGGTTGTTATTCTCCTATATCTGGTCTCACATTATCTACCTTTTGTTATGCTCAACTCTTCCTCTGACTTTAGAGACCACATAATGTTTGATATCAAAACTGGGCTTGGAATACTAAAACTTTTGCCAAGATTTAGAATATTCTCTATCTTAAAGTTGTTCTAAGCTCTCTATGCCATCAAATACACACAAAAATATATCACTCTTTGGAGTGTGGAAGCCGTCCGCAAATATTGAGTTCCCGATTTTCACTATACTTCACTACTTTCAGTATTTTGTAAGATATAGATGCACTTTCATCTACATTTAAGGCAGTAGAGTGTACAACTTAGGTTTCAGTTTCAACAGGTAGCTAGAGAAGAACTGCAGGTGAAAAGGAAACAAAAACTTGATTTACAAGGCAATGGAGCTAGAAGACCCTATACATTACATATTACCAAAAAGATAAGATCCCATAAGTAGAATAAAGCGCACAACCTATATGATGGCATTGTAGTAAAATCTTATGCAGAGGGTTAAATTGCGATGTTACCTGATATATGTAGCCACAAACAATTGAAAAGGCTAGAAGTAATATTGAACGCAGGTTCCCGGCCTCCAAAGATGCCCATGTCAACCCCATGAAGCCAAGAGCAAGAAAAGTGTAGGCAGCAACAAGTGTTCCTGTAGGGCTTATTGCACCATAAATTTAACACAAACAAGAAGTCAACAAATTTTGTATAATAGACGAAAATGTAACAAGATTATGAAAATCAAGGGGGCCTTGGAAAAGAAATTAGTGTGAACTTTACCTGCCAACAAGTTTTATAACCGACTCCTTTTTGTTCTTATCGGCTCCTGTACTGAAGTCATAAGCATCATTACTGCAAACGGATCATTTAATTCATTAGTTTCAAATGGGGGAAAGAGCTCATAGTTCATACTTGTCCAGAACTTTGTGATACAAAGAAATGAGCAAGCAAAGTCTACCATGGATCATGATGTTGAGAACAAATCATTCATGTCACAAGAGGGACGTTCTACAACTAAAAACTCTTTCCTCAAAATGGTATAGAGACCTCGAAGCAGGGCAAACCTGGGAAATTTAGGGAGCAATATTTTATGATCCAACATTTGGTATATCCTATCTTTCAAGTCTAAATAATTAAGGGGGGAAATTAGAGTGTAAGTTTTAAGATCCTAACTTTTTTTTTTTTCCCTAATATATTTTTTTGATAGGACAAATTAGAGGATTTGTCCCTCCCTTATTCTTGGCTCTGCCTCTGCTGATGGTTTGCAGTTCTAAGATGCGTTCATGACCTTTATTGAAAGTTACTAAAACGTCCAATCGACATGTCATAGTGTGACTTTTGAGCATGATGGATACTGATATGAATTGAGGGACTTTCATTGTTATGCCTCAAGGTTTGACCACAAGATCAAAGGGTAAGCAAATTCAGCAAGTGCTATTGCTTCATGTTCAAGCATGGGTGAGGCGGTGAGCTCGAACTTAAAAAAGAGATGTTGGATCTTTTCACTACAAGTTTCATGCTAGCAAATCTCAAGATGAAGTTACAATTACTGTGCTCTAAATTTCACTCAAGTCAAGACTCAACATAAAGTGAAGTCAAGTCCACTCTTTCAAATTCAAGCAAAACACATATAAGAGTCAAAATGGGTCCAAACCTTCAAATTGTGTACTATGAATAATGATTGCTTTGCATTTTCCTAGTCTTTTCATTTCAGGTAAGTTATGCCTTTTTTTTTTTCTTTTTAAAACAAAATACTAGAGGTCGAGGGATCAGTAAGTTATGCACGTCTTTTCATATTTTGTAATTTATGAATATTTTCGTTTTGGTTGAGACTTGTCATATGCCTGATAGGATGGCTACATATAGCCTTGAAATTCCTTCTTGTAAACATATCGAGTGATATATAAATGTTTGTTTCTTTAAGCGTTGCTAGCCAAGAGCTACTATTTTCCTTCGCAACCTTGTTTTAAGCGTGCACATTGTGAAGATTCAAACAACTCCTGGCGAACTTTCTTGTGCAGCGATTTATATCTCATAAAAGAATTGGTTTCCTTGTCAGCTAATCTCGTGATAATCAACTACAAAGTGAATCCAACATATAACTTATTTCCTTGGGTTAACCCGACTTGCTTGCCGAGTTTTAGCCTCTTCAGATCTAAGGATTGACATGATCCTAAAGGTTCTCTTTTATTTTATTTTTTAAAAAGAAACAAACGACATAAATGTTCTTAGATCCACTTCAATAGGGCTGCTGGCTGCAAAAAGATACACAAATGGAAACTCAAAAGATGTTTGTTTTCTCCAAAATTAGAATCTCTATACTAAGCAATATGGCTATAGAAAAGGTTTTGAAAGTTAATACTTCCAGGAACAAAATTTATATTGTTTCTTGGTAGAGTTTACCAAGGAACAATTGCATATGCGACCATTAAGCTGTCAAAGATCTAGGTTCAGTGTGAACACGAACAGATGTCAGCCATATGAGAAATACTTCTTCACCTTAAATTAAGCCAACTGATGATAAGAACTGAGGAAGCCAGGATTACAACAAAAAGCCGAGTGGAAAAGTTCCCAGACTGAAAATAAGCAGCTGCACTGCCTACCTGTTTGTAATGAAAGATAAAAGTATGAATATATAGCATCCACATTCAACCAGAATAAGCATCTTTATTGCAATTAGTTTATATTTCTAAGAGATGGCTGATTTAGTACCTCAAGAATTAAACAACAAATGATCAAAGCTCAACTAATAGGTAAGAGAAAGTAAAAAACGCTGCATTTATATAAGAATTATCTTGTAAACAATCAGAACCACAAAAAGAGAAAATATGAAAAAACATTGTTCAAACAAAAACAGATTCTTTTTGTTAAATTACCATTTTAGTCACTCCCTCTCTATGGTTTTAAAAGATTCGATTTGGTGCTTATGGTTTAGTTACAACTTCCAAAATCTCCTTATCAACTAGATCATAACAATTTTCTTCCATAACATGTCATATCTATTTATCACGCCAACTTATCTGTCTATCTACCACTTCAAAACATGTCACAAAAGAAAACGGTAAGCATCTGGTAACCAATCAATAAATTTAACCAAATCAAGGTACTAAATGGGAACTTTCAAAACCATGGAAACTAATTTGAAACAACCACAAACCATAAGGACTAAGAAAATGATAATTTAATAAAGGCTTTACACTCCTTCACAATAAGGCACAAAAAACAACCTCAACAGCAATCAAGTTTCTTATAATTGATTTGAAATGAAACTCTACATTTCTCAAAAGAATGAAATAAAACGATCAAACAGTTAGCTGCCTTACAATATAATGGATACCTACCATTAAAGGAACCAAGGCAACAGAGTAAATTGGTAACTTAATTGCCCTCCAAATCAGAGTCCCCATGGCAACATCCTCTTCTCCAGTCTCTTGGGGCATCGAATCAAACTCTGTCGCTTTACATCTCGATAACAAACCTCTAAAATGGACCTTTCTGCACAACCCCAATTGCCTTCTACGACTCCCGCAGGCAAATTCGCGAGCATCAGTTGACAAACTCGATGATCTTAAACGACCCAGATGAGAGCTGTGATAGAAGAAGAGTCAAGAAGAGAAATGAGATGTGTTTCCAATTGGAGTATCGAGAACTTGCCTTGGAGTGATGGGGCTGTGGCAGAGTTTCTTCTTTAGGCCGCCAAGTTGGGTGGGTATGCAGAGTATGGAGGCCATTGGCATCTCATTACGGAAGTTCAAGTGTAGAGTGAACCCCAATCTGTTTGGTAGAGATGAGATTGTCGGAGAGGAGAATGAGATTAATTAGAGTGGGAAAGATTTTAGTTGTCTTATCTTCTTCAACTTCAACTACTCGTGAATGAAAAAGATTTTAATTGCCTTCTTGGTGGGTTTGATAGCATTACTAAAAAAACTTTTTAGTGTTTTTTTTTAAATGCTGCAATATTACCATTCAAATTTGAATTTTGTTTCGGTTCTTAAATTTCAAAATTTATATTTTTAACTTTAAATTTCCACTAAATACTCACATCAATATTTAATATTAATGTTTATTAATTCATTCAAAATAATTGTGAAGTGAAAATTTTAAATTAATTTTGTAATAGAGTTAGTTTTCAAATATAGAAAAATGAACCAAAATATTTATAAATATAGTAAAATTTCACCGTCTATCTGCAGTAGATCGTGATAGACTACTATCTGTGTTTATCATGTAGTCTACATGATAGACACATATAGTAGTCTATCACAATTTATTGCTAATAGACTATGATATTTTGCTATTATTTATAAATATTTTCAACAGATTTGTCATTTAAAATAAATTCTCTTTATAATAATGGACAAAACAATGAACCTATGTTTAAGAAAAAAAAACTTAATCAATTTTTTAAATTAATAAAAATATAATTATGAAGACTCAAAATAAGTAATGAGAATTCAAAGTTAAAAGTGTCAATCTCAAAATTTAGAGACTAAATTGAAATATATGTCGAATCTCAAAGGTAGACTTTGAACCTCTTGCTAAATTTATTACCTAATTCATAACCATATTTTCAGCAAACCAAACTAGCATTTGAAAACTAAAAAAAATGTTTCTAAATTTTGGCATAAAAGTCAAATACGTTTTTAAAGAAATGTTGAAAATTGACTAAAATTTATGAAGGAGCCCCTATAATTATCAAACAATACATAAGTGATTAAGAATAGATTCATTTGGTCTCGACATATGTACTTTTAGGGGCTAAGTTTGAAAATAAGTTTTAAAAGTCTCCAACGTTACTTTTTTTTTTTTTACTTAAGTACTAATTCCTAAATCTCTTGAAACTAGTTAATTAAGAAAAACATTAAGATTCTTCGTCATCGATCTCTACCTCCTCCTATTATGTTTGTGAAGGGATCAAATCCCTAGCGGAAGCAATTAATCGCCTTTTGTTTTGTTTTTGTTTAAATTAAAAATTCATAGAAAGAAGAAAATGAACCTAAATTACAAACATCAACGTGCTAGAATTTAAGAAGATGAAGCATAAAGTTAGAGGAAAAAAATTAATTACCTCTGCAGAACAATGAGTCTCCTCTATAATTCTTTTTCTTTGTGAAAACGCCTCCAAAGGGTCTTCCTCACTATATCTCTAGGCAATGTATGACCTGTGGAAGTTCTTGAAAGAGATAGGGGATTGGAATGAGAGAGTTATTTAGTAGAAAACCTTTCTCTGTGTTAATCTTCAAAGTGAGGGAGAAAGATAGGCAATTTCAGTTTTTGTAGAATGATTCCAGTAACCCCGATACATACTCTCTGTATTTAACGATAAGAGAGTTAACTCCCCACTACCCCACTCCCTTGCATAAAAGGGGAGTGATTTTAATTTAATTAATAATTAAATGAAATTAATTAATTAATTAATTAATTAAACTAAATTAAATAATTAAATATCTTATATTTAATTACACAATTTAATTAAATATCTTATATTTAAATAAACAAATATTTGAATCATATTCAAATGTATATTTCTTTCATAACCTATAGTTTAATATGAATTTTGATAGTATAGAAAATGTGTTATTTTGCTCCACTTAATTCGGGGTTGTTCCTATATTTTATATGTTTATTTGATTATTTGTAGGTTTCAAGCACCTACTAGGTACAATGGGGCATTAGCGACAAAATGGAGTTAAAACGAGCCAAAATGGAGCTTAATTGCATCAACTGGGAAAGAGAAGGCCAAAATTACCAAAATACCCTTGTAGACACAACATCATGTTGCCATATGGTATCATGCTCGACTTTGTTTACAGATTGGTGAATTTTCATGCAAAACACACAGGGTTGCAATGCTAGCACCGCAATGCCCCGAAGATATGTCACATGCAAATTCGTGACAGCCTTACGACACTCCAACTTTATATAAAAAGAAATCAATGGTTTTTTTAGGTCAGTTTGGTCTGCCACAGCCGATTGAGTCCGATTTCTCTCCTCTTTTCTTCATCTTTTTGCTATTTTGATGAACCAAGACTCTTTTCCATTGATTGGTATGTCAGTTAGGGACTAAGGTAATCGTTTCTAGCTTGGGTTTCAAGATTATTTTCCTATTTCAATACATTTGTGAGATTATGAACCAAGTTTGTAATTGTTGGATTCAATTCTATTTTAATTAGATTTAAATCATATTGTCAAACACTTGGGGATGTATGATTATTGATTTGAATTAATATGCAATTCGTGACTTTTGGTTGTATGTTGATCTGTAGGAAGCGATAGGTTAGATTGGTTTGTGATCGAATTAGATTAGCATTAATTCAACCAACTTAGAATTGAACCAAACGAACATTTCACTACGCACTTGAAAGTTATATGTTCACCCCAATGTTCCCTGATCTTAATGCATGCAATTAGGTCAAGTTGGACATGCATGCCTTTCATCTTTTCAATTTGGACTAATTAGTTATTTGGGACAATTTAATTAGTCTTTCTAATTGGATTTGGTTAGGGGAAAGAATTAATTAACTTTGGTAATGTGAATTCGATGATCAAATTTCTTGAATAGGGAAAATTTGTTACAATCCAAGCTAGACTTTTCTCATATAAATTTTCACCCCTTTTACTTGTTTCGTTTATTTTATGCAATTTAATTTTTCCTACAATTGATCAAGCTTCAAATCCCTCCTTCAGTTACTTAGGACTGTTTTCAATTCATTAGAGAAAATCCTTTGATTCCATGTGTTCGACTCGGTCTTACCACTGCTACGGTTTTTGTGAGTAGGATAATCATTTGGCACGAAATTGGGCGACAAATTCCATCTGCCAAATCTCATTCATATTAATTTATAACCTATAGTTTTAATATGAATCTCATTCATATTAATTTAATATTTGAACCACATTCAAATACATTAATTCTCCCGCATTATATAGTTTAAATTTAGTCGCATTCAAAATTAACTATATAATAATGCATATACATATATTACATTTTATATTAATTGATTGTATATGATACAATAAATATATTCTTCTCTAAATTAATTTGAACATTTCAAATTATTCTTTCAATACTTTGATCCTTGTTGATCTGTTGTGAGCTAGTACTATAGATCATTTCAAATTATTCTTACAATTTATAAGCTCAATGATCCGAGATTAACTAATTAAACTCTTTAATTAACTACGGGGCAAAGTACTATAGACCCATAGTTGCATTCTTATGCACTATAGAAGAAGTTGTGTCTATGGATATAATCACTATATGTAAGTCTATCTTTCACGAGTTGTTCATAATTACAATTGGGCCAAATGTTCGTTTTACTCCTATAATTACTCTATGTCCTTGAGTACCGTTGAGCATCTAATGAATAATTTGTTTATGATCCAACCCTAAACCAATTTGTTTATGATCCAACCCTAAACCAAGTCCCTCTAGGGATAATGAGTGGGTGGAGCCCTAATTCAAGTCCCGAAGTTAGCATTTAAGGAAACTAATCATCTACTTACCCTATACGGGAAAGAGAGAATTCCATCTTGTGAAATTACATTCCCAACTCCCTATTTGGGTCAAGTCCTCAAAATGGTAGGCTTACTAAGTCGACATCTTGGGCCATGCTCGCCCATGCAAATCAAAGGACGAGGCCTTACAAGCAGGAACTCATAATTCACTCAGGATTAAGATTGAGTTAAATGTGATCATCTCGTGAAATATTAATCTCTTCAATTAACGGATTTACAGAGAGAGATTAATGATTTTGCAGTCCAGTCTTATACAAACTTTTTGTATAGGGCATCCCCACTCACATGTCTTCACATGAATGATTGGATCAAATTATTTGCAACATTTACAAAGTGGGTTGTATCCATAGTGTCACCAAGATAAGACACCCAACCTTATTCATATACTATAGACCCTTTTAGGTACTTAAACGTGATCCACCTATATGTCAACTACATACTATTCAAGTTTTCATAAAATAATTTTAGATTTTCTTTATTGGATTAAGTTATGCAACAATTAAAAATAAAACAACAATTTATTTCATTATTCATAAAAAATAAGTTTATTTACAAACCATAAGTTTAGTGCATAAAACCCAATAGCTTGTATATTCGAAAGATAGTCTAGTATGCATGTCTAATCTAAAATTGTCTTGTTACAATAAGCTTATAGATTAAGAAATTAGCCAAATGATGCACAAGCATTCAATAACATTAAGAGTAATCATGCTAATAATTAAAATTCAAGATCCACAAACGAATTTAGAAATAGTCTATAACTACGTCTAAAACCCTAGGATTAAGAGAAAATCAACCTAACATGGCTTATATAGACATAACCGTAATCAGAAAACTATATTCAAACAACAATTAAAGACAAAGGAAGAAGAGAAAGCATTATCCAAAACTGTAACTCTATCTCTGAGGTAGAATCAACCTTCCAACGCTCTTTGATAGTCTCTGGCTACAAAAGCATTTGCAAATAGCTTTAACTCCTCTCTCTTGGCCTCCAAACCTCAAGAACTTGATACCAAAATTTGAAGACGAAAGAAATAAATAATGTCACATCCCCTCCCAGATTCCTTCCTAACCTAGGAGTGAGTGCAAACTAGACACACCTGTCCCTGCATGACTTATAATAATCTACGTAATGTCACGTGTATTAGATCTCTCAACTAGTGGATTATCATAGATTTACTATAATTACTCGGACCAAGTTCTTATACCATAAAACATCATGTGAGACATTCAGTATTTACAACACAAGACTTCGCCCCTTACATCCCTTATGAAACATGCACAATATAATATATGCTAAAGGTTTGCATTTTACAACTATCCCAGATTAGGGTCCAAAATAGGCCTAGACGAAAATTCTTCGTAGGCTAGGCTCCCCAGACACACTCGCTACCTGAAACAAAACAAGCAAACAATAAAACGTGAGCCTAACGCCCAGTGAGGGACTAAAATAACTGTACCCTAACATACTTCCTGGTATTATCATAGAAAATCAATAAAATTAACACATGTATGTACTAATATGATTCAACACAACGATTTTTCATAAGAGTGATATCACATAATTATTTCCTTCTCTATTTGAGGCGGAGCAGAGCTCTACGCTGCTCAACGTCACAGTAACCCTAGTTGAGGCGGAGAGATCTCAACGCACCCAACTTCGTATGCCCTAGCTGAGTGGAATACCCTCCACCCTCAGCGTCATTATTCATACTAAGCTTTGGATTGCACAAGTATCTTCTTTTAATCCCTCAGTACTTACTAAGCTTTGAATTGCACAAGTACTTTCTTTCGATCCCTCGGTACTTAATATTCAATTACTCAAGTGCCTTCGTGCAATGCTTAGCACCAAGTTCCCATATGCCATCACACATTCCCTCGACATTGGGTTTTATTAATTATGCGGTTACCTTCTCATACCTTCACACTGTCCCTTGGCATGAGATGTACTTTAAATATTTTACATAGTACAACTGAACATTCATACTACAAACATGTAAACACCATACATATAACACACAATAACGATATTGACGGAGAATACTTACAGCATTACTCATGTCTTCCATTTATACCTTGGCATTAAACTCATCCAGGCAGAACAATAATATAGTATAAATTCATACCCCCTTTTAATTCACTCCAACCCCTTCATGGGTTCCTAAATTCTCCTGTGCTCTTGGCCAGCACTTAGGTTGTAACTTATTACGTTTTCGTTCAGACCATAACTAAAATTTCCATTCTCTAAGTCCATCACTATTTATATAGCTACTTTACCTATGCTATAGTTCTCGTTGTATGCTTAAAGATGCATGAAATCAGAAAATATCACAGTTTCTCATACACACTACTAGCTACACAAACTAGAATTAATCATCATAAAGCATAAGGTCACTCACAACTTGTCTTGAGCTCTGAGTGGATTGTAAAGCTTCTTTAGCTCTACTTGACTTGAAAATACACATTTCCCATGTTAATCCTTCCCAACATTCCCTTCCATATTCATTAGAAGCATATGCTTAAGCTTAAAACATGATGCAAGACCGAGACTTCCTTCCTTTACAATAAATCTTGATGAGCGAAATTAGTAAACATTAGTGAGACTTCATCAAGCAAGACCAGCGAGACTCACCGCAAATAGCGATACCTAGCGAGACTTCAGCGAGAATTGTGAGACGCAAAGCTCTATTTGCGTTACCAGCAACACTCGTCTCGCTGCTCACTCCCCCAGCTCCTTAGCAATACCGTTGTTTCAGTGACACCCGATGGTCACAGTTTCCTTCTTTCCTTATAACTCTTTCTTTATCCTGCTAAAAATCGTATTTCCAGCAAAATTCAGAACTTTCTTTCTTCTACAAACTTGTTGAGAAATGAGTCCTCTATCTTACCTCAAAGTCTCAAAGTAAAAGTCCTCTTCATTTGAGAGATATTCCCAAACAACCCCGAATTGCTCCCAATCGTCTAGGAATTCAGCTCCAATCTCTTCTACCTGGAGTTTAACACATTTTTACTCAAATTCGACTCAAGCATCCTTCATGAAAATTGCTAGAAATCGAGTTAACTTACTAACCTTAAAATTTCAACCCTAGCCACAGCTTCCACTGTTCGTTCTTCTCCAAAAACTGAATGATGCTTAGATTAAGCGACACCAGTTGAACTCTCTGTTCCAACTTTAGTTCCTCCACGAAAACGATGAGAATTCCACCCAAAACCAACATAAACACCTTCTTCTACCTCCCTTCATTGTTCAGCTTCGAACTGGGATCAACTCGAGCTCTGAAATGTGGTTAAAATGATTGAACACTCAGTCCACTCATATATATACATATACCACCTACCTAATCTCCATTTCATCTCTATATATTTAACTAATCGGCACATACCTTCTCTTCGACGCATACCTGTGCTAACCATCTAACGCACAGTAGCTTTCAACACAGGCTACCATCAACGCCTATCGCACCCCCTCCTTCACATCTGTGTCCATGCCGAGCTACCTTTTTCAACGCACAACTATCAGTGGCAACTCCCATCAGGCCTCAGCTATACTCTCAACGCATAGCCACACTAACGCATGGCCAACACTTTTGCTCCCACACAACTCGGCCACCTTTCTCTACTCAATGCCCATCTCATAGTTTTCTTCTTAACTTGCCTTCTCCCAATGCCAGGTACGGGGCTTACAAATAAACTATGTAACGAACTGACTTTCTAATGTTTACTAACAGGACGTTACTATATGCATGCATAAACTTGAAAATTAAACGTTTTTCAACTTAAACAAAAGAATCATTCCTTTTTATTTATAATAAAGAGTTTCAACAACTAAAAGTTTAAATTGTATAAAATCTTGGTTCGGGTATCCCTAAACACAAGTTTAAAAATAAGAGAAAAACAATTAAAGATCTCAAACATTTGATTGCCAACACAAAAACATGAAAAACATGGGCAAAATGTGTGGAAGCGTCAATCTAGTCCTAAAGGCACGCTCACAGATTCTTCTTGTCATTCATGAGTCTGTTCTTGCCTTCACCTAAACAATAAATTAGAGGAAATGATGAATACATTATACTCAGTAAGTGGCTCACTACTGGACCCACCAGGTAACTTTGTTAACCTTCTTATCCAAGACAAGTGTACAAATTATAACATGACAAAAGTAGTGAACCTGAAGGTCCACAAATCATCGCAAGAGTAGTGTTCCCAAAGGAACACAATCATGACAGTCATGATGATCTTGAAGGCACAAAAATCATAACAGTCATGGTGATCTCGAAGGAACACAAATCATGACATAAGATGTACACAACCCGATATGAAAGCTAATAGGCACCATCTAACCTGACATGCATCAAACAACCAATAGGCCTCATATCATAAATCATAATCACATTATCTTAGCTAATATATCAAGCATGCAAAAAAAAAAAAAAAAAAAAAACTCATATCATGTTCATATCAATATAGCCCATAGGCTTCCAGCACATCCATAGCAGTCCATAAATTCATGGGACATAGCAATTCATTTCAATATGTTAATAGTTGGCTTCTAAAGTACGTAGTTGTCTTGACATAAGCAATTTGGTTAGGGTACTAACTCGAAGGCGAACGGTAGTAAATCACTTACCTCGATAACAATCCCAAATATGTGCAAGCAAGCTTATCTTCTATTTGTCCAATAAGATCTTAAATCAAGGCTATAACATAATCCAAATTTAAAATTAATATCAAGGGCCTAATTCCACTACAAACATTAAACCAAAACTTAATCCAATTCACTTACCCAACATGTGGTTTAATCCAAAACCACTCCAAGATTTCACTAAATACTCTAACCTAAACATAAACAAGAGCTAAACATTATAAACTTAATTTATAACAATTATTCCTAACCTTTCCAAGTCGCAATGCCCTAAAACTTGCAAAAAAATCACCAAAAACACACCCTGGACAGCAACTACAACCACCTCACGACCTCAAATTTAATCGACTAAATCAAAATTAATCCAACCATTAGGCAAAAACTTCAATGAGTAACGAAAATGTTCAAGAAAAACAATCAAACTCACCCAGAACAACTAACCCTTACCTAAACCTCAAATCCAATCGAAATTGGTGAATGACAGTAGCAGACGACTCGTGGATTGATACCTTGTAAAAATACAATTTATTATAGTCTTTTCTTAGAATAATGGAGAGAATTTAATGTATCATAGTCTTTTCTTAGAATAATGGAGAGAATTTAATGTATCATGCGATAATCTTGATGTTGGATCGGTATGGCAACCCTAATTGAACTAATTTTTGAATTAAATTAATAAAAATCTTAATTGATGCTAAATATCAAGATTGATAAAAATATATAAAACACAGGATTCAATCAATCTCAATAAAGAAGGATAGTAATCTATAACATGCTACTAAAAATTGAATGCAAAATTAATTGAGAAAGAGTTGGAGAAGAAGACACCGTGATTTTTATAGTGGTTCGGTCAAACTCGACCTATATCCACTTCACAAGCGCCTCTTGGGATTCTCCTTTGACTCTTTCCACGAATGAGAGCCGAACCACTACTTTTCTCCTTTTTTTTGGGTTCAAGAGCAAACCCGATCCTTTCCATGGGTTAGGATCCAACCGTTACAATATTCATGAAGCTTTAAATCACACACCAAAACTCTCTAAAAAGAGTAGATGTACAAATTTGAACTCACAATACTCAATCCTCACAATACAATGAAAGTATCTCTCTAGAATAAGATGAAAAGAAAGAAATTTGAAAGCTTGGAGAGAGAGCAACAATGGTGACCTTTTTCAATTTTTGAGGATTGTAAACTTGTAAAAGTTGGGAAAACTTTTTGGAGAAGATGAAGTGTTTAAAAAGAAATGAAAGTGGGTGAAAACCAAATTAATTTGGACCATTAGATCTTTGTAAAAGAAAATTGAATAGTGGAAATTTAAACTTAACTAGCCGTTAGACACAAACATATAATAATATTAAATTAATCTTTTTAAAAAAGCAACTAGCCGTTAGACACAAACATATATAATAATATTAAATTCATCTTCTTTTTAAATTCATTTTCTTTTTAAAATCAATTTTTTTTAACATCAATCCAAAAATAAAAAACCCATCAATTGTCACTTCTCCATTGCTCCAAGTGACACCTTTCAATTTGTCCACTTTGATTAAAAAAATCTGCCACGTCATCAGCTAGGGATTTTTCCATTAAGCTTGTTTTGGCCATGTCTTCTTCATTTGAACTCCGATTTGAGTGATTCAAATTGCATTGGAACCGTTGTTCCAAGCTCCACACAATAGACACTTCAAAATAATCAAATAGCTAATAAATAAAATCAGGTTTGTTATCATCAAAACACTAATTAATCAATCAATTAAAATTAATTAATTTGAGATTCAGGGCCAAAAAGCCAACACTTGACTTGAAATTATTGATAAAAATCTTCTCTGCGTTCAACATGATCGAATTGCTTAAGGTTAATTTTCTTAAGATAAAATCTATCTCAAACGTCTGGTCTTTTGTAGAAAAACATATGAGTTGAATGCATGCATCAAACAAGTAGACAAATGTAGAACCAAAGATTGTGGAACACATGCTTTAGGATCTTTAACACCTGCAACCTGACCCTTAGAAGATATTCTGCCCTGATTGCATCACTACAATCGACCACCTACTGGTTAAAGGTTGATGAAGAGCAGACACATCGTCTGCATTGCATCAGCAACAAGGAAATGTCAACATCCCAAAGTACAACATAGACTCTATAAATAGACAATGTCGAGGATAAAAAGAACGTTGTTGAATATCTCTGGATTTTAGTCGTCTTTGAGCAGACCCTTTCCAAGGAGACAACCAGAGATAGAAAACTCGAAAGAGTGATCTTCTTGCCGACCAACCATCTCACCACTGCACGCAGTGAAGCACGTGTCCATCACCGATGAGAACAAGAAATTGCTACTGCTGACTTGATTTCCTACTTTCTATCTTTTATTCTTCACTCTGTTGTTTACTTTTATATTTCAAGACATTGAGTATTCTTGTAATAACTCTATCATCTTCATTATATTCATCCATCTTCCATGAATCTCACTTCAAACCTCTCCATTTTACTTATTAAAACCATGAGTAACTAAATCTATCAAGGGTTGGGCCAAAGTTATAATCTTCCCAATGAACAAAACTTAAGTTTCTTTCATTTTGCTTAATGTGTTTGAACTCATTACTTTTTTTTATTTAGCTAATCGAAGTAAGTAGTTATAATCAACTGCTTGAGAGAGTAAATGATTGTGGATTTCATTAAGAAAAGTAAGAAGTGTTTCTAGAGATAAAAATAACCTTAGGTTTAATAGATCTTCAACCATATCTCATAGAGATATGATGTATTTGGTTTATCAATTGAGAGGTGCAACCCAAATAAGATTGAGGACATGGAATAAAACTTAATGAGTGTTTTAAGGATAGGTGATAACGACCTCCAACCCTGTTTTTCTCCATTCATATCACACTTTCACTGATTAACTACTGTGGACATTTCACTCCACCACTTCCATCATTTCTTAGGTTACTTTCCTTATTTTACGCTCACTATTTCTTAAAAGTTTATGTTAGCAAGAAACCATTCACCCTTGTAAGAAATATAAATCAGAGATAAAGTCCCTGTGCTCAACCTTGGACTCATCTATTTTTAGTTTATACTTGGGCTAAGAATAGAAAAACTTATCGGTAAATATCATTTATGAATGTAAGCCCCGTACTTGTTATTAAAAGAAGTAAGTAAAGAGAAATTATGGGGCAAGAAGTAAAGAAAATTTGCTAAGTTGGGGGAGAGTGAAAATGGTTAAGTGTTGGCTAGGCGATGAGTGACCATGCGTTGAAGGCTATTTAAGATTGACAAGAGTTGCCGCTGAAAAGCATGTGTTGAAGAGGGCAGCTCGGCGGGGAGAAAGATGTGAAGGAAGAAGGGTGCCATATGCGTTAATAGAGGTATGTGTTGAAGGCTACTATGGGATAGAAGTTGGCATCGCTATGCATTGAGATGGCCTATGTGTTGAAGAATAGTATGCGTCGGACATAGAGAAGTGACGACAGAGCCATGCGGTAATCAGCTATCCGACATGAAGCAATCAGTGGCATAGTAAGTAGAGACTATGCGTTGCCGAAGCCATGCGTGGAAGGTGGCGTTGGCTAATTCTAGAAGGAGGATGAAGTTAGAGCTAGTAAGTCAGTGACTTATATGGACATATAAAGAAGTTCATCGAATAATTAAGCATTTTAGATACATTTCTGAAGTCAGATTAACTCTATTTCGCAGACGAACAACGAGGAGAGGTAGAAGAAAGTACTTGAATAGAATTTGAGTGGAAATCAGATCAGTCTCGTGATGATTTTGAAGCTGGAACCAGAAGCTTGATTGTTGCTGATAGATTTGAACACCAATTGGTGTTTGAAGGAGAGTGAACCGAGGGCGTCAAAACAAGAACTGAAATTTTGAAGTATGTAAGTTGAATCAATTCTTAGCAACTTCCATGAAGGATGTGTAAGCTAAAATCGAGCGAAAATGTGTTAATCTCTAGGAAGAAGTAAGCGGAGTTGAACTGCTAAGCAAAGCAGGACAGCTGAAGTTATTTGGGAATAATTCTCAAATGAAGATGAATCATGGCCTGAAATTTTGAGATAAGTTAGAGAACTCATTACTTTACAAGATTGTAGAAGGAAGGGAGTTCTAATTTTGGCTGTAATATGGTTTTTAGCAGGATAAAGGAAGAAGTTTGAAGAGAAGGAAGGAAACTGTGATATCAAGTGTTGCTAGACAGTGATATCGCTAAGGAGCGGGAGAGTGAGCAGCGGAACGGGTGTCACTGATAAACGCAAAGGGGCTCTGTGTCTCACAATTCTCGCTGAAGTCTCGCTAGGTATCGCTCCTTAAGATGATATCGCTAGTCTAATTCACTCCAGTTTCGCTAGTGCAGCACCCAATAGTGTGAATCTCGCTAGTAGTCTCGCTAGTGACATAGAGTATCGCTAGTTATTAACATGCATACCTAATAATTTTGAAAAAGGAGTTCAAAGGAAACATAATATGAGAAATGTGTTTTACAGGCCAAGAAGAGCTCGGAAAAACGTACATTCCGCTCGGGACCTAAGACAAACAGTGAATGACTCTCAAATTGATTAAAGACTATCGTATTAATAAACAAGTGGAAGAGAATATATATAATAGGTGAATTCCTGTATGTATGCTATTTAAATGCAAACCATGGTCGAAGGACCCTATGTGAAGGCCTATGGAAATATATGATACATAGTGCTGAGGACCATGGGTGAAGGCACTAGTGAGATTGACTGAAATAGTTTCTAATGCCGAGGGACCTCGTGAGAAGGCATATAGAAACCTGTATATGATGGCTCAGTGCTGAGGGACCATGAGTGAAGGCACTTGAGCAGTGACTTAATACTGAAATTTAGTGCTGATGGACAATATGAGAAAGCACTTGGAAGTTGAAACGCCGAGGGACTAAATGTGAAGGCGTATGAATATATGAATACTAGCAGTTGAAGTATGAGGTTAAGAGCGTTGAGCTTTGCTCCACCACTCATTAGATAAATGTTTATGTTTCCTTGTTAAATGTCACGAGTGGCCCAGTAAATTGTATTAGTAAGCTATATAGTAGTTTTATGATCAGCATGAATTCGAGGATTAAATTGAAACTGATAATTTAGTCACTCACTGAGCATAAGTTCACGTCTTTTGTTTATTGTTGTTTGTTTCATGTAGCGAGCGTGTCCGGGACGCCTAGCCTACAGAAGATCCTTGTCTGGGCTTACTTGGCTATAGTACTCTGGGATAGTTGTAAATACCAGTCTAAGCACAAATTTTGTTGTATATGATCACTGTGGCATAACGAGTGTGGGGTTTTGTAACATATGCTGAACAAATACACCTGTATGATAAATTATTTGCTAAGAAACCTTATGTATAACTTATGTTTTCCTTGTTCTCATCAGTAGAGAAGTTTGTAGGTTTGAATAGGTTTTCAATTATGTTTCAGTATACAGGATAACGCATATACGTATAGGTTGCACCTACTCCTAGGTTAAGAGGGTAATCTGGGAAGGGGTGTGACAACTTGGTATCAGAGCATAAGATTTTGGGTTGTGAGATCATGCATAGTAGTTAGGAACATGCAATAGTAAATTGATCACATACTGTGTTATAGGAACATGCCCAGAGGAACCAGACGAGGTAGATGGGAAGGCGCCAAGACATCGTGTGCTACTGAAGAGGAGAGGCAAACGTCTGAAGGAGAATCTAGCAATCCTCAGGCGAGTATTAATATGGAAGAACAAATCTTTAGCAGAATAGCACAAAGATTGATAACCAGTATGGAATCAGCTCAAGGAGATCCTAATAGGAAGTTTGGAATAGAACGGTTTAAAGCATTAGGTGCCCAAGTGTTTGAAGGCACTACAGATCTTGCAGAAGCTGAAGCATGGTTAAACCAGATAGAGAAATGTTTCAGAGTTATGCATTGTCTAGAGGACTGAAAACTTGATTTAGCCACTTTCATGCTCCAGAAAGGAGCTAAAGATTGGTGGCGTTTGACTGAGCATCAGAACTTAAATATGGGCTCTTTAACATGGGCGGACTTTAAGAAATCTTTTTAGGAAAAGTACTATCCTAAGTCTTATTGCGATGAGAAAAGGAAGGAATTTCTAAATCTAGTACAAGGGAATATATCAGTTACAGAATATGAGAAGAAATTTACCGAGCTTGCCAGGTATGCCCTGGCATTAGTAGCAGAAGAAGTGGATAAGTGCAAACGATTTGAGGAAGACTTGCACACTGAAATCTGAACCCCAGTGATGGCAAGCACAGAATGGACTGATTTTCCAAAATTAGTAGAAGCAGCCATGAGAGTAGAAAAGAGTTTGGCGGGAGATGGAGCTGGCAGAGGTGGAGGAAGGACTGGACAGAATTACTACTCATCTCGGGAGCAGACCTACCGAGGTGTCTTCACGCTTCGTCTCGGGCTACAGGAGGGTAGTTCGGGATGGGGTGTGACAGCGATAGCGCTGGCTCAAAACTCCCCATGCTCGCCGCGACATTGCAGCTGTGTAATTCCTATAAGGCCATGATGTTCGGTTTAGCGCAAGCAGCACTGCCCTATTTTGCAGCCTTGGGTCTTTGGCGCTAACTCTAGCATTGAGGCGTCACTTGCATGCCCTTTTTTTTTTTCTCTTTTCATGCATTAGGATCATTTTGCCTTTTCTAAGACTATTTTCTTCAACTTATCTTCAAAACTCTTTTAATTTCGTCTAAATGCTCAATTTCTATATATGAATATAAAAATGCGAACACATTTAACGTTAAAAAATTAACAAAAATGAAGCCAAAGAAAACACTTTTTGAGTGCTTTTCAATATTATATAATGTAATTTTTTTTAGCTGCTTATTATATGCTTTAATGATATGTTATATATATATATAGCTAAATAATATTTAAACTATAAATAAAAAATAAAGAACAAAAAATAGTTATCAAACAACTTTATGCTTATGTTTCTTGTCTTTTTGAAACAAGAAACAAAAATAGTTATCAAACATATATTTTTTTTAGTTTTTTTTTTAAAGAATTTAGAAATAAGAAACTAAAATGTTATCAAATGAGACCTTATTTTTCACCTAGACTTGACATTGACAACAATGATTCATGATCATTGGACTCAGACTCAGACTCGATGAGAGCCAACTTTTCGACAATTCAATTCCAAAGTTCCATCAACTTCCATTCCTTCGCCACGCAATCCATCGTCCCTACTTGTTGACCATTTGCTTCCTCTAGTTTTCATGGACCCATTAGCCTTAAACTATGCTGGTCATCAAGATTTCAAATTCTAGCTGACACTAAATTCACTCAAAATCTGGATAGGAAAAACACACCTGATCTTTATGTGACAATAATGATAAATTTGTAATTTGGAGAAGTGAGAACCTGAAAAAGAAAAAAAAAAAAAAGCTTGGATGTCAAAGTTGTAAGTTTTAGTTTCAAATGAATTCAATTTCAAGATTAAGATCCAATTCAAGTTATCTCATATGAAGTTATAATAATGTATTGTAAAGGGAGAATAACTAGAGTTTACCTTTCCCTCTTTGAAGGAGGATGGGATGAATATTTTCTTATCATACATAAGTTAGGATTAGATCTGTTTGAATCAATGATTAATTGGAACATTAAATTATTTGATACCAACTTTACTTATTTTGGTTTATCTTCCTTGATCTTTTCTTGGCTTTTAACCTATTTGGTTAGGTCCAAATTCACTCATAACATTAGCCCCCACTCCCAAATTGGAATTCATGATTTAGCTTTTTAATTGTTAGTTAGCGCTGGACACTTGGAGCTCAACTTGGGAGTATTATTTTCTGGAGCATACAATTTTACAAAGAGACAAATAATTATAACAAAATAATCATGTCATGCACAATTTTGATATTAATTAATAACATGAGATATAGAAAAAATTGTTGTTGCCTCATAACTTGTTGCGCACAAAGTGGATTAGATGTTATAATTTCAGTACAACGTTCGCGTCGAGAATTACTTAAGTATGATCATTAATTAGCAAGTTTTCCTATAAAAGCCCAAGTGTAAGCTTCTATAGGTTTCCTGGTGAGTTCAGAGTCGAACGCAGAGATTTGTGATAAATTAGGCATTGAGACTAGATACAAAAACTATGCGGTGACTATACATGTATTATATTCAAGAGTTTTATGTGCCTAAAATTATACATAAAGAATAAATAAAATTTCCTATAATTAACAAGGTGAGGTGGAAGCGGAGAATGTTAGTCAAATATCATTTAGAGTCAGATAGCATGCGTTAAGAATGACGGTGGAACCATACGATAATAATAGAGTTAACACAGGAGCTAGTTGTTACTTAAGCATATCTAAGTATATTTACATACCTACAAACTTTGGGTTTGAGAAACCATCTTTCGATGTTTCGACGCCCCATTAATCTTATCTCTAAGATGCATGGTAAGTTTGCCTTCGCAAAAGATGAACTACATCTCTGAAACTCATATAGTCTGGATAAATGCTAAAGATTAACCATCTATTCTCTCAAGCTAGACAGTCGTGGTTGTTAAATTTGTTCGTCAGACAAAGCTATGCAAGCTAATGATATGCATTAATCAAGATGTAAATATATTCAATATTATTTAAGAAAAACTAGCTTCTAACATCTACTTATTCTATCATACAAGCAACATGGTGTAAAGTATTTAATATAGAAATGAATGTAAGATAATCGTCAATCGAACTTATATTGAGTAAATAAATCATTCTCTCGAATGTCATTAATAGAGTATAAGTAAGATGGAAGGAAATGAAGAAAGAACAGAAATGGAAGACGTCAAGTCGCCACTAGCAACGTCTTGCTTCATGGAGGCTTGAGATGGTTTCTATCTGATACATATAAATGGCATAGGGTGAAGGTTTCCGCTCACTGAGAGATGACTCTAAAAATTCTCAGAATCCTTCTCATAGAAGAGCTTCAAATGGAGGCTGGTTATGGTGAGGGAGAATTTGTGTAAAGTTTTCGCTTCTTGAACTCATTTTTCTCTCCCCTTTCGAATTGAGAAGCTTTGGGCTATTTATAGGTGTCAAAAAGGTGAATTCATGATGACCTGACACCTTTGCATTAAATTCCATGCCCTGCTGCGCAGACTTTTCACATCGTCAGCCTATTGGTTCTGCCATGATTTGATAACGTGTAATCCTTTTGCATATTGACACGACAGCTATTGCCAAGGCGTCTGTATCTGCTTTTTCTTCTCAACGCACGGTCTTGACGCCTGGGTTTTCACTTCTTTAGTTCTCGCAGCAGCTTCCTCTCTGGTACTTGGGTTATTTGTGCTTCTTTTCTGCTTAATTCTGCGTTAAGAACATAAAAGTTCATATTTTCTCAGGTATATTCTTTTGTAAAAGGTGCCAACGCATGGTAATACATATTACACAATTCAACTACCAAAATCATACGTTTAGCCCTAAAGTTACTCTAATTAATTCAAATAGTGACTATAATAACTTGTATTTGTACAAGTTATCAATTACTATCAAATATGAAATTACATTGTCTAAGGAACAGTGTCCTAAGACACCTCAAGAGGTTAAGGATATAAGATAGATACCTTATGCATTAGCTTTGAGTAGTTCTTATGTGTGCCATGTTGTGTATAAGGTCTCACAATGTTGTGTAGTTGGGATTGTAAGTTGATGTCAATTCAATCCATGATTTGATCACGAGATTGTGGTTAAAATAATCCTCAAGTATCTAAGGAGAATGAAGAACTATATGTTTGTGTATGGAGCTAAGGATTGGATCCTTATATGATACACGGCTTAAGTCTCAAATTGATAAGGATTCTAGGAAATCCACATTAGGATCAATGTTCACTCTGAATGAAGGAGCTATAGTATGGCGGAGCATCAAGCAAGGATGTATCGTAGATTTCACCATAGAAGCTGAATATGTAGTTACTTGTGAAGCTACTAAAGAAGTTATTTGGCTAAGAAAGTTCTTAACTAATTTGGAAGTTGTTCCAAACATGTTTTTGCGCATCACACTTTATTGTGATCACAATGGTGCTTTGGCAAACTCTAAGGAACCTCAGAGTCATAAAAGAGGCAAGCACATAGAGAGAAAATATCATTTGATAAGGGAGATGGTGCATCGAGGGGCATGATCATCACGAAGATAGCTTTGAAGCACAACATTGCTAATCCATTTACAAAAGGCTCTCATGACTAAAGAGTTTGAGGGTCAAAGAGTCTAGATCTATGAGAAATGCATCACCTTGTGTAGGGCAAGTGGAAGATGCTACTGAGTATAATGTATATCCTAGTTTATTGTTTTGTATTGTACACCCCATTAGTTTTAGGTCAAGTGGGAGAATGTTGGGTTTATGCCTTAAACTTGTGGTTTGTAATTTTTTAAATATTTTTATTTATCAATAAAACAATTGTTATTTTATCGTCACTATTAGTATTACATAACTCAAATCCAATAAACTAAAATTCGAGGTTATTTAATATAACTTGAATAGTATGTGGTTGACATATATGTGGTTCACGTTCAAGTACTAACTTAAAGAGCCTATAATTTAGGGATAAAGTTGGGTGCCTTATTCTGGTGACACTATAGATACGACTCACTTTGTAATTGTTACAAACGATTTGATCCAAATCGTTGTTCATGTAGAGACATGTGAGTGGGGGTATCCTATACAAAGAGTTTGTATAAGATTGGACAACGAGATAATTAATCTCTCTTAGTAACACTGTTGATTGAAGAGATTAATATTTCATAGGATGATCATATGTAACTCGATCTCAAGCCTGAGTGGGTTACGAACTCCTATCTATATGGGGGCTCGTCCTTTGATATGTATGAGTGAGAGTGTTGTTTGGTGAAAGTATGATGATTTCGTTCTGTGATGTGGATGTTTGAGTTTGATTATCTAACAAGTTTTCCTATATTTAGCCCAAGTATAAGCTCAATGTAAGGTTTTCTTAGTGAGTACCAAAGTCGAACACTGGGATTTTGACTAATAGTGATGAATGATTGATTCACAACAAACTCAAATGTTATAGGGCTTGTAACTCAAAAACATAAAATGAAATAAAACCAGTAAAGATGCGTGAATGGTATGACATGCAGTAGTTTAACAAGAGTAGAAAAATGTTAATGGATAAATAGGGTTGGGAGAAATTATCATCAATCCTTTAAACTTTCTCTTAGATTTTAGTTCATGTTCTTAACCATTAATGACTCTCAACCTCTCGGTGGATAAGCCACATAAATCATATCTCTATGATGCATGGTTGAAGGTTAATTGAATAAAAGATTGTCTTTATTTCTAAAGATACTTCTTACTTTGCTTAATGAGTTCCACAGTTACTTACTCTCTTAAGTAGTTAACTATAGCTACTTGTTTCGATTAGCTAAATGAAAACAAGCAATAGATTTACTACACATTAAGCAAAATGAACTATGACCTAAGTTAAGTTCGCTATATTCACCATTGAAGTTTGTGCATTTATCGAGAATCTTCATCTCTTTTTCTCTCACCCTCCCTCTAATGTTTCTAGTGACTCCACTTGTTGACAGCCACCGTCGACCAAATTCGATAAAAATTACCGTCAGCGAGTACTTTCGCCTCACTCCAACAGTAGTCATTGCCAATGACATGCTCTAGAGTCTGGACGACCACCTCTAGCGCCCCAAACTCCGATGGTGACTACATCCGATGATCAATTATCAGGATCATCTTTGATGCCAAACCCTAACGATTACCTCCGACGACCAACTTCAACGATCATCTCTATTGGCCAACTCGTGACCATTTTCGACGACTAACTCCGACGACCATCTCAGCCGATCATATACTAAAAAGCTTGTTATCGGTGAAAGTATTTTTTAAATGCCAAACTGGAATTATTAGTTCATAGTAAGAGTTGTCTTTTATAGTAATAATTTAATATTAATAAAAACACTTAGAGTATATAGAAAATCAAACAAACTCAAATATAAATACACTTTTAAACATATGTATTTGCAAAATATGGTGAAATTCAATAAAGTTGAAAGTGAGTGTAAGAATTGATTTTAAAAAAATGGTTTTTTCCCCAAAAACAATTATATTCTTATTTTGGAAAAAACAGAAAACAAGAAAAGTGACAAAAAAGTTATCGCTTTTTACGGATTTGACCGTCTGGTGGCTGGCTGCCTTCGAATCTTTGATTTCGAATAACAGAATAAGTACTAACAAAAGTCAGTCGACATTTTCCTTTTTGATTTGGGATTTTTCCAATCTCCATCACCACCATCATCATCCTTTCACTCTGTTTACTTCTCTCAAACTTACCCCAAAAATGGCTCTCTCAACCACTACCCCTCTCCCAAAATCTCTCCCCCATCCCCTCTTTCCGATCACCTCCAAAACCTCCCACCACCGCCGTCTTCCCCCTTCCGTCCGATCACCCGAGCCCATCTCCGCCATTCACGCCGCCGACGCATCAAGGTCGTCCAAATCATCCATCCAGCTCCCGACGAAATGGACCCTCGATAGCTGGAAGTCGAAGAGGGCTCTGCAACTCCCTGCATATCCCGATCAGGCGGTGCTTGAATCCGTCCTCAGGACCCTCGAATCCTTCCCTCCAATCGTCTTTGCCGGAGAGGCCAGGTCTCTTGAGGACCGGCTGGCGCAGGCGGCTGTGGGGAAGGCTTTTCTTCTCCAGGGTGGCGATTGTGCTGAGAGTTTTAAGGAGTTTAATGCCAACAATATTCGTGATACCTTCCGTGTTCTGCTGCAGATGAGCGTTGTTCTTATGTTTGGAGGTCAAATGCCGGTTATCAAGGTTGATTACTGTTGCTGAGATTTGGTTTTTGTTTTATTATTATTATTAGTTTCTTTTTGCAAGTTGTGATAAGTTCTGTTGAATTATTGATTATATGTTGTCTCTGTAGGAAGTGACATGTGTTGGAAAAATTATTCAAGCTAGCCAAGACAGTAACAGTTTGGATGTGTGCGAAAATCTACATGCCCTTCATAACCACTGATATAAGTTTAGACTCATACTGTTAGCTACATTTTGGCAGCCTCCTCGAATAATTTCTTCATGTTTTGACCTTTACGTCTGTGAGACTATTGTTTGATATGCATGTTCGTAATTGAATTGATGTGTTACAACTAAACTCGAAAGTTTGAATAAATAGGTGTTTGATATTAGTACTAGACCTGATAAGTGATCATCTATGTTAATGATGATAAGTTGAGAAAATGATATTACAGATACGTTTGGGAGTGTCTTTGGCATCCAGTTGTACAAAAAATACTTTCCATTCAAAATTAGAAGGGTTGTAGAAAAGTTCAAAAGCATTTAGGCTGTGTTTGGCCCAAGGAATTGGGAAGTATAAGTTGGGAACTCTACTCTTTGTTTGGTCCAAGGAGTTTGTGGGTCCTACTATTAAAAATCATCAATTGTATACCTTATTAACTCCTTACACTATTGGGTCCTAGGAATTCACAAACTCCTTAGGCTTCTTCATAACTCCTTGGAGCTCACTATTCCATTCCTTGCCCAAACACCCCATTTATGTCTTGTGAGAATGTATTTGTAATTGTACTTATAATAGAGAAAGTATTTGTCATTGTACTATTTGTTAAAATGTCCGTATTTTAAGAGCACTTCTAAACACACCCTATTGGGTTCGAACACGGAAACTCTTGTTAAATGGCCACTAACCCCAGAAGTTTAGTCACACAGGCGATTTTTCATCTTCTGTACAGTTTCCTAACATGTATCACTGCAATTTTCATTAGTGCCTAATATGGGTTAATAAAATGGTTACTGGAATTCCCTAGTATGTGACAATTATGAAGTTTGCCTTCCTCTTAACTTATTTATTATGTAGGACGAATTTCCCTACACTGGAGATTGGAGCTAAAGTTTTCTAATGCTAATTTCTTTCCTTAAAGACTGCTGAATGATTCCAGGGTAATTATATGGAATTACATTTGACAGGTTTGTAATGGGACTTATGTATTATGTAGGTAGGAAGAATGGCAGGTCAGTTTGCAAAGCCTAGATCAGACCCATATGAGGAGAAGGATGGAGTGAAACTCCCAAGCTATAGAGGAGACAATATAAACGGTGATTCATTTGATGAGAAATCTAGGATTCCAGACCCAGATCGAATGGTTAGAGCTTACTGCCAGTCCGTGGCGACATTGAACCTCCTGAGGGCCTTTGCCACGGGAGGTTATGCCGCAATGCAGAGAGTTACCCAATGGAATCTCGATTTCACTGAGCATAGTGAGCAGGGTGATAGGTTTGACTCTCGAGTACTTCATTCTTTTATGTACCTTCTGTATTGGCATTTGGTTTCATTCTAGTCAACCATGAACCATGTATAGCACATCATTTCCTTGTAGACTTTACAATGAATACCAGTCAACTATGTTGATAAAGTGACCCATCAGCCATTTGTTTTGATAACTTTTTGGTTGTAGTTGCATAGTTTATATATTTTGGTTGCAACCGTTCCAACAGATACCGAGAACTAGCCCATAGAGTTGATGAGGCCCTTGGATTCATGGCTGCTTCTGGACTCACTGTGGATCACCCTATCATGACCACGACCGAGTTCTGGACATCTCATGAGTGTTTGCTCTTACCTTATGAGCAAGCACTTACTAGGGAGGATTCCACTTCTGGGATTTACTATGACTGCTCGGCTCACATGCTCTGGGTGGGAGAACGAACTCGACAACTCGATGGTGCACATGTTGAGTTTTTGAGAGGTGTTGCTAATCCTCTTGGCATTAAGGTACCTCGATCCAATTTTTGGATGGTGATGTTTGCTTCCATTATTTTTTTTCCATCATCCCTCCCTTTCCCATTTCTTCTCAAAACTGCTCTTTCGTTTTATTTTGATCATTTTTGTTTGAACTGTGTCATAATGTATGCAATCAACTTGTCGTTGCACTATTGCTGCATGCCGTGGAGGATGATATTCCGATTGAAACTACCATATGAGAACCAATTCACAATTTACTAATAAAATTGAAAGAAGTTCAAGATTACAATAAAATTGACTTTATAGTTTGGAGATCAAATTTATGGATGATTTTGTACATTGTTTTTCATTCATCAATTTTGGCTCATTGATTTTTCGCCATTTACATGTGAAGTGTCTCATTCTTTGACCCGCTAAACACTTCTACATATTATTTTTCTTTAGGTGATCTATAATGGTTCTTGAATTGTTCTTCTGTTTAATCTAGTAGAAATTTTACGTCTGAGAAATTATAGCATTTTGATACAGGCAAGTGATAAGATGGATCCAAAGGAATTGGTCAAGCTTATTGACATTCTAAATCCCACGAACAAGCCTGGAAGAATTGTAGTGATAGTAAGAATGGGAGCTGAAAACATGAGAGTGAAACTTCCACATTTAATCAGGGAAGTACGCCGAGCTGGTCAAATCGTCACTTGGGTCAGTGATCCCATGCACGGGAATACAATCAAAGCTCCCTGCGGACTAAAAACACGTTCATTCGATGCTATTAGGGTATGATCACTTTTTCCAATTTGAATATGTTTAATTTGGTCAGTAGACTGGTTTGTTCCTTGCTTCTTTTCCAGGTTTACTAATAGTTTTCTGTTGCAACTTGCAAGTACTATAAACTTGTTGCATCAATACAAATTTTGGGAAGGACTTCGGGAACAATCTTCTTGAACTATTTATAAATGCATTTATCGTCCTTTCTTAATTTGATTGGAGGCTTTTGACCTTCCTGGATTATGGGTTTAAGCCTAAACATCATTATTTACTTTGGATCTTCATTTAGAACAATCTTTTTATGCATTTAGTTGAGTGTTACCCAACTTTAGACGTTACATGACGCTTGGTTTCATATCGTTAGAGTTGTACACTTTTTCACTTATCTCATTAATTATTGTTGTATTTGTTGATTTCTCGATGGCAGGCTGAAGTGAGAGCATTTTTCGATGTACATGATCAAGAGGGAAGCTACCCTGGAGGAGTTCATTTGGAGATGACAGGGCAGAATGTAACTGAATGCGTTGGAGGCTCACGAACTATAACGTATAATGATCTAAGCTCACGGTACCATACTCACTGCGACCCCAGACTCAATGCTTCTCAGTCTCTAGAGCTTGCTTTCATCATCGCTGAGCGGTTGAGAAGAAGAAGACTCATAGCAGGACAGGCTTGATCTGACTACAGAAGCCTCAGGTAAACCAACTTGTTTTGGTTTGTCATTTCGGGTTGATGATGTATAAAAACTAAAACACATTTGGAGTTCATCTATATACATTGGGTTGTGTAACACCTAGCATGGGTATGTTGAGCTGAAAAAGCTTAAAATGGTGTTGAGTGAAACATAAATGCAGTTGAGATGTGAAAAGATCTTTATGTAATGTTGCTACTCAAGTTTTTATAATAGTAATAATAAAAGTATTTTGAGATGTAACCATTTGAACTATCACTAATACTTTTGCTATCGTGACTTTAAGAGCATTGAAGGCAAAATTTATAGTATAAGTCAATCCTATCATTGATGAGCGACATCCTTTTAAAAGATTTGTTAAAATGGAAATTGTCAAATTTTTTAATACTTTTATACAGCTATTATATTTAACCATACTTAATTCAACGGGTACTAATTTAGATTATATTTTTAATTAGATTTGAGGCTTATGCCTCCTCATGTCACCTCAAGAATTTATAAAAAAGTTAGCTTCTCGACCCTACGATCTGTCTATCATTATTGATCTCGAGCAATTGCAAAGGTCAACTAACAAGGATAATAACATAAACTTTACAAATTGAGACAAATGAGGAAAAGAACACAAGAACGATATAAATAATTCAAAGATATCTTTTTTTAGACGAAACACATGGTAACTATAGTTTTAATAATCTTATATATTGTTCACATAGTTTCTAAATTTTATAAACAAGTTGGTATGCAAAATTTCATTCTTTATTTTAACCAAATATATATATAGAGAAAGAGTTTTGAAGTTTAAGAGCATTTGTTAGAACAAATTCGAAAGTTTAGAAGTAAAAATAAAATTGGAAATTAAATCCAAAAAGAAACTTGAAAGAAAGCTCTTTATTTAATACAATTCTCCACCTAACTCACAAACTTTGATTCAAATTCATTGCTTCACAATTATTCAAAAAAAAAAAAAAAAAAAAAAAAAAAAAAAAAAAAAAAAAAAAAAAAAAAAAAAAAAAAAAGAAAAAAAAAAAAAA
>QLSR01000198.1:1177947-1221570 GCA_031780015.1 Citrullus colocynthis
GGGGGGGGGGGGGGGGGGGGGGGGGGGGGGAGGTATCACTTTTTAGGTAGTAAAATAGTTGTTCGTAGTGTTCATGCTTTAATTATAACTATTGACAACATGTTCATAGCTTGCATGTTTAGTTATGTCTTATACTATTTAAATTTAATTTTCTTTATATATTTTTTCATAATATTTGTTTTTTCCTATTTCAGGTTGTACGTGTGAATTCTCAAATATTTTTTCTTTTTTGAGACTGCAAGAAGATTTTGAGATGATTAATTTTTTTGGTTTAGCATCTCAAGTATATATTCTGACTTAGGATTGTCAATTTTCTTTTTTTTTTCTTTTTTTTTTTTTTATAGGGGATTTCTAAGAAGTTTTTTTTTTTTTTTTTTTTTTTTTTTGGGTTTAAAATCCCATTTATTTTGGCTTTGGGAATGTTAATCTTTTTTTGTTTAAGAATTTGTAGGAAGGCTAGTAAAATATATATGATGTTCTTATTTTTAGAATTTTAGTAACTGTATTGAACATTAATGCTATTTTTAATATATAAGTTTATTTTTGTTATATTTTTTTAATATTAAATTTTGTTTGTACAGAATTATTAAATAATAAAAAATAAAATTTTGGTTATTTAATTATTACAATTTAAAATTTATAAAATTGTAAAAAACTTATGCCCGCGCATAATAAAACATCGGCAAAAATTGAACAAAACTTGAAAATGTCCATTTTAAAAAAAATTAGGTTTTTGCCGATGCAACCCCAATTCGTCGGGATAAAATATATGCCGACGCAGTGAATTGCGTCGAGATAACTGTATTTATGCCGACGAATCTATTTTCGTTGGCATCAGAAGTAGATTTATGCCGACAAAAATGATTTTTTGTCTGAATGGACCTCCTGATGTGGATACGCCGATGTTTTTACCGACACAAGAATTGTCGTTGGCATAAATTTTTCCGACAAAATTTGGACTTTTGCCGACATTTTATTGTGTTGGCAAAAGTGATAATTCTTGTAGTAATAATTGCATAGCAGTTACAAAATATAATAATTTAAAATCTGTACTTGTTTTAAATACCCTATATACATATACTATACACACGTATATAAATAATACATATATTTGCACACACACGTAAGGAAAAAAAAGTACCTAAGGAAAAAATTAATTTGAGGTGTGATTAAATAAATTAAATAATATTCAAAATTCAACAAATAGAAAAATTTAATGAAATTAAAACTTGGATGAAATTAAATAAAAACAGATCTGAAATAAAATTTAAACTTTAAATTGACGTAAATTTTAATGAAAAAATTATTTATGTTGTAAAATTGAGGAGCAAAATGACAGAAAAACGAAAGCACAAAAATCGAGAAATTATAATATTAGAATAATAAATAATAAAATAATATTAAAGTAATTAAAATAACTAGATTTGGCAAGTAGTTAGTGGCATTTCATGGCTACTAAGGATGTGTCATTAGTAGACACATGACATTTAGCCACTAAGCACATTTATATAATGGACATCTAATTTTTTCTAATATTTATAATACTCCCTCTTAGATGCCCATTATATATATAAAATATGCCTCGTTAAAACCTTACTAGGGAAAAATCCAATGGGAAAGAAATCATAGTGAAGGAAAAAGAGTACATATTTTATATAATCTAATACTTCTAAAAGTGGAAGTGAGTGATGCGGAGAGGCCACCCAAAGCTGAACGCATCAAGAAAAACATCAAAAAAATAAAGGAGGAGAAGAAGAAAGAAAAAGAGGTCGCGGTCACCAAAGCAAAGCGACCAGAGAAAAAGAAGACTGAGGTGCCTAAGGCACTTGGAGTTGTCATACGGGATTCGAATGCAGGCAGCGCAAGGAGAATGTCTGCTAGTCCCATCAGAAGGAATGAGAAAGGAAAAGAAAAAGTGGTTGAGGAACCAACGAAGGAGGGGCGAAGAGCCGAAAGAAGCAATTCAGTGGGCTCTACAAGTGGGATTTTTCCTAGAACCAATAGAGCTGCCCGCCTTCATCATACAAGGAGTTGACGCATTGGGTTGGAGGCAATTGTGTGAAAGTGGCCAGGTCATCCAACCCACCGCCGTGGAGGCATTTTACGAAGGAACAATTCACCGAAGAGCACACTTGGTCAAAGTAGAAGATGAGGTGATTTCCTTCGAGCCTCAAGAGATTAACGCGTTGTTTGATTTGCCCAACACCGCGACGGCGGAAGGAAACAGAATAATGTCGACGCCTACAGACGCCAAAATGAATGACGCCCTCTCAATCATCAGCAAATCGGGGTCAGAGTGGAACACTTCCCCAAAGGGTATTCAGTCATTGGTGCCTAACTGCTTGATCGCTAAGGCCAACCTGTGGCTCTATTTCATCAAGTGGTCGCTGCTCCCCACAACGCATGATGCCTCAATTTCAATGGACCGCGCTATGGTCATTTATTGCATCATGCGGGGAATTCAGCTGGACGTGGGACGCATCATTGCCCCACAGATTTGGGTGCTATTCTTCAAGCCAAGGGGTCAGCTATTCTTCCCCTTTCTTGTGACAAGACTGTGCGCCAACGCACAATTCATGGAGGATGCGCCAGTCAGAGCAATAAACGGAGTCCTTTCAGCGCAAAGTTTGAGACGGATATTAAAGGACTCACCGCATCTGCTTGACGCGGCCAACCCAAAGAAGAGGCCGCCAATGTCACAAGAACCATCATCCCCCCAACCTCAACCCAAGAAGAGAAAGACGGTAAAAAAGAGTTCTGAGATTCAGGCGTCGAGCTTACAGCCTAGTGAAGCTAAAGAAACTGTTTAGCTCGACGCCTACTCCCAAGCCTTGACCATTTACACTCCTCCTATCGATCCAATCCCTGAGGAGCCTTCTTCCCCACCAACTCCCCCTTCTCCTTCCCCTAAAATCCAAAACGAACAACTCAACCCCCCTACCACCCAACGCGGCCTTCCTTTGCCTCTTCCACTCCCTATCACAGACTTAAACAAAGAAACAAAGGAAGTGTCGCCGCCTTCTCCCCCCCCCCATCTGAAGTTAACCCTCTCCCCGCCTCAATCAATCACCTTTCGAAAGGCAACTCCACCACCACCACCACACGCAGAGCCGTCTGGATCCTGAGGAGTCAGTGCCCTTTCAATTCTCACTGCCTCGCCATGAACCTCAAGCTTCCAATCTTCCAACTCCAACTACCGAACCTTCTGCCCGCCCAACATCTCAACCACAGGCAGAAGCAACTACCAGCACGCATCATCAAGAAGAACCATACCACTTGCGGCACGCCTATGCTCCGCTGCCATTTGTTGATTTAAACTTGGATGATCTGCTGAGGTACTTGGATGATGGGATCCTTCACTCCATCATGGGAGACCTGGATGAAATTCGGCGCAAGGAGATGGAAAGTCTCCAACGGCAAGAAGAGTTGGCTCAACAAGTTTCATAATTGGGAACAACCAAGTACGAAGAGATGAAGCTGCTGCGAGAACATGCGTCGAGCCTATGCGGCGAGGTCATGCGTTGAAGACCATGCGTCGAAGAAGAAACTCAAGCATGCTTAAGCAGGTGTCATGTCATTACGAAAAAGAGTAGCAACCTATCAAGATCATGGCAGAACAAATAGGCTGACAAATCTAAAAAGTCTATGCAGCATGGGTGAAATTTAATGCAAAGGTGTCAGGTCATCATGATATCAACCTTTTGACGCCTATAAATAGCCCAAAAGCTTCTTAAAGAGAGGACAGAGAGACGAGTTCAAGAGGCGAAAGCTCTGCACTATTTCTCCCTCACCATAACCAGCCTCCATTTTGAGCTCTTCTAAGTGAAGGATTCTGAGCATTTTCAGAGTCATCTCCCAGTGAGTGAGAACCTTCACCCTATGGAATTTATGTATCAGATAGCGACCATCTCAAGCCTCCATGAAGCAAGACGTTGCCAGTGTCGGCTTGACGCCCTTCATTTCTGTTAATTTCCATTTTTCTCCTTCTTGCTTATATTTTGTTAATGACATTAGAGAGAATGACTTATTCGCTTAATATGAGTTTGATTGACTATTCTCTTTCATCTATCTTTATTCTGAACACCTTACACCATGTTTGAATGAATGAGTTGATGTTAAGAGTTAGTTTTCTTGAGCAATTCTGAGCATATTACATCTTGATTAATGCATATCTTTAGCTTGCATGACTTTGTCTGACAAACACAAGTAGTAAGCATAACTGTCGAGCTTGAGAGAGTGGATAGTTAATCTTTAGCATTTATTAAGACTAGATAAGTTGCAGAGATGTAGTTCATCTTTTGCCAATTCAAACTTACCACGTGTCTTAGAAATAAGATTAATGTGGCGTCGAAACATCAAGAGATGGATTCACAATTGCAGTTTGTAGGTATGAAATTGTACTCAGAAGGTTTAGGTAACAACTAACTTTTGCATTAACTCCTATCGCATGGTTCCATTCATTCTCAACGCATGCTATCTGACACTAAATGACATATGACTAACCATCACCGCGTCCCCCTCATTATTAGTAGTAGGAAATTCTTTTCATTCTTAATGTATAGTTTTACACAACAAACAATTGCATATATTACATGTATAGCTCACCGCATAGTAAGGCTTATAATCTCAGCGCCTAGTTATTACAAATCCCTGCGTTTGACCCTGGACTCACCAGGATACCTATAAATACTTATACTTGGGTCTTTATAGGAAAACTTGCTTAATCATGAGCAGATTTAGAGTAATTCTCGACGCATCCTTGTACAGAAATGTTAAAATCTATTTTGTGCAACAAGCTAAGAAACAACTTAATTCAAATAAGAAATAATAACGAACAGCCACCTCTTGAACGAAGGAGTTCACCTGTGTTCATATACCTTTATGCTCTGGTGAGAAGCTCGATGTAGGTCGTAGTTGCTTTCTTGCCTAAGGACCAAAGGAACTTCTCATCTCTGAGGTCGGCTATAATAGCTGTGAGGGTTGTGTCATCAGTATATCCTTTGTGTTGGGTTGTATGTCCTAAAACTCGTAGTTTTTTTGTAAATAGGTGAATTTTAGTACATATGAAGTTATTCAAGTGAATTAATTATTTATTAACTCTAAATCTAGTTAAACTACGAACCCTTGGCTACTATCATAAGTACTTGGACTTTATGTGGAGACATAAACAAGATCAAGTTCGAGTAAGTAGCCTCAATAGTCTATAGTACATGGATCAGGTTGGGTACCTCTTCCTAGAGACACTATTGAATATGGCCCGCTTCATGATTGTTACAAATGTTGTAAAGTGTCATAAATGAAGTGATCCTG
The DNA here is from genome assembly GCA_031780015.1 of Citrullus colocynthis. Lineage (NCBI taxonomy): Eukaryota > Viridiplantae > Streptophyta > Magnoliopsida > Cucurbitales > Cucurbitaceae > Citrullus > Citrullus colocynthis. The sequence goes on from QLSR01000198.1 coordinate 1,183,258, forward strand.
ATTTGCTCATGTAGAGACATGTGAGCGGGGGTATTCTACATAATGAGATTGTGTAAGACTGACCCTGAAATAATCGCTGTTACGTATCAACACCGTTCACGATTAACACTGATTAATTTCACTTATTGGTGACCTAGATAATTTAATCTGAATCTTGAGCTATATATGAACTCCTGTTTATTCAGAATTATCCCTTAATCTGCATAGGTGAAAGTAAGCTCAATAGTGCTGCTTAACATTCCTCCCATTTCAGGGATAAGACCGGGTAGATAGTTGGAGACATAGAATTTGCAAGACGGAATTCACTCCTACCCAACTTAGGGATAGAAGAGAGGTTGTTCTCTTAAGTGTTGTTCCCAAGACTTGAACAAGGGGCCCCATCGTCTCATTGTCTCGAAAGGGAATGGAGTTAGTGATCAGATCCTAAATCAATTGTTCATTAGAGGGACAATGGTACTTAAGGAGAAAAGATGTAACTCAGAGGCAAATCGATATTTGACCTAGCTGAAGTTATGAACAACCTGTGAAGGATTGACTTATCGATGATGGTTATATCAAATGGACACAAATATATCTACAGTGAGGAGAGTGCAGCTACGGGCTTTAGTGAAGTGTCCCGTTAGTTAACGAATAATGGTCAACTAGGTTAAAGAGTTTGGCTGGTTAATCTCGGATCGTTGGAGCTCATGATCTGTAGGTCCACTAGGTCTCTCTACTAGCTCATAAATGGACTAAAATCTTAGATAATGTGGTGAATAAGTTTGAATCATTCAAATCTTGGCTTAAGAAATGAAAGTCAAATATATACGACATATCAACGTTTAATAGGGATTCATTTCGATTTTTTAGAAAAATCTGGACAAGTGGGAAAAATAATATTATTATATTATTTAATATTTAAATAATATTTAATTAATTAAATATTTAAATATTTAATTATTTTTTGAAATTAAAAATCAATTTTAATTCAATTTTGGAAATTCATTGAAAATTGATTTTTGAAGATTGGATTTTCCCATTAACTAAGCTAGGAGCTTAGTTGTCTTCTACACAATTAACCAACAAATTAACCATTTTGTGTTGTCAAATTTTGATGCAATTGGATTGTATGTTATTCTTTAATAAATAGAAATGATTTTGACATAAAAATGGTTAAGAATTTTGTGAAATTAAGGGTTAATTTTGCAAAACTTCATCCATTGTTCATCTTCTTTCCAATCTTCATTCTTTCTCAAATTCACCACAAATTTGGATCCCGCCACCCGATCTAAGCCTAAAGAATAGTAGAGAAGACTCTTGTGGTGGTCTACAATCAAGTGGTGTTGAAATTCATCAAGTATTAAAGGAGAACTTGGAGCTTTAAAGGTAAGTGTTCTTGAAACTTTGGTTTTTTCTTCTTAATTGCATGTTTAATCCTTTAAATTGAGCATCTTAGAGTGAAAGTTGATCAAATTAACTTCCGCTGTATGCTCATTTATCTATCACTTCGGTCTGTAGAGCTTTGTTGTTGAACCTTGCGACATATTCTCTTAACGTGTCGTTCCTTCCTTGCTATATGGTAAGCAAATGAGTGAGAGGTTTTATTTGATCTCGACCTCCTAGGAACTGTGTAATGAACACCCTTGCTAGCTTTCGAAATGAAGTTATCAATCTCCTCTTCAACTTTCTAAACCATTTTCTGGTTGGTCCTGCAAGAGTAAATGAAAACACCCCACATTTGATAGCATCCTATTTCTCAAACCTGATTCTAACTTGAGCGTCAGAGTGGATTTGGCAAAACAGCACACCGGTGTAAGATTTGTTCGTATTGCAAGACGTTCAGTTAATCTTCCTCGAGAAGTACAAATTCACTGTTGGTGCAAATTTCAGTATCAACACCTATTACTGTTGTGTCTCCGTGACGACTTGTGTTAGGTGTACTCTGGATTCCAAAATCTATATTTTGAAAATCTATCTTTGCCATTGCAATTCTCTTTGATTTAATTGATCTTAGGATTTTTCCTCTTTGCTTTTCAATTGAGAATTTAAGATATTTTTTTCTTTTGCATGCATTGACCTTTGTATTTGTTTTCTTTTTTTGTTTCCCTGTGGAAGGTGTTACACCCCCTCCTAGATTACCCTTTTTAACCTAGAAGAAGATGTGAATACAGTAAACTTCACCCCTTTTTGTGAGGTTCACTGCCCATATGTCCCTGACTATCCTGTTGTAAGCTTGATTTAACATAACCGCCCACATTGCATATTTTTAAGTTATACAACAATCAAGTCCACCATATCAATAATTACAATAACATGATGATACATATTTACATCAACAGAAACTTTAACATCAACTTCGAAGTAACTTAGTTTACATACACATTATGCACTCTCATTTCCCAACACCCTATCTAGCTATGTCTACATGCCACATTACTCAAAACTGATTACACGTACAATAACTGTGATGAAAGGTTTTTGCTAATAGCTTGAAGTTTAAGTAGGATGAGACTTGAGTAGGCTAAGCACCGGGAACTCTTTCACTACCTGGATGGAATAGAAAACATGGAAATACGTAAGCTGGATGCCCAGTGAGTGACATAATAAAGAAAATATAACTTTAGAATTAAACCATGCCTAATATTAGAGGAAAGATAAGTAATGCATTTTACTAAAACAACTTTATAAAATCCTCCAGCATTTCTTTCGAAATAACATTCCCTTAGTTGAGGTGGAGCAAGCTCAACACATTCAACGTCGAAAACCTTAGCTGATGTGAAGTAATCTCAACATAATAGCGTCATCTCTCACTATGTGCACATAGGAAGCCATCTCGGGCTGCCCAAGTACCTTCTCCGTGTCCTTCAGTACCAGGTCCCTAGGATACTTAAATTCCTTCTCAACGTCCTTCATCATTGAGTTCCTTCATATCACAGGGTTGCCCATATGCCTTTTCAACGTCCTTCAGCATTGGGTCCCTTAGAAAAATATTTTAGAAAACAAGTATGCTTGTACAAATAGTTAATCATAAATCATTTCATGGAAAATTAGATCATTTTCCAATGGTGAGCATCAATTTAACATGCTTTATAAAACTCTAGGAAACAGATAGAATATGCCTTTCATGTCATAAAATCAGGTATAAACAATAATTATGCTCAACATTTAGCAAATCATCATAAATTTACATTTCATAAGAAATCATGGCTAAACATTATAAATAGAATCCTTTAAAAGAAAACAAGTGTCACTCACAATCTAGGCATGTTCGTCGAGGCTTATAGACTTTTCCAACCTCAATTTGACTTGAAATATCATTTACGAGCCATTAGGTCATCTTCTTAAAGTCCTTACAAACATCATTTAACTAAACTCTAACAACATTGTCCATATCAAGCTTAATTTTCACCTTTTTATCATTTATACCCCTTTAGGGACCTTTTTGAAAATTCTCAAAATTTTCTAAAATATCCAAAAATCATCTTAAAACTCACATTTACCCATTTTGAGGCCAATAATTTAAGAAAATATCAATTAGAGTAAAAAAAAAATATCCAAAATTACCCAAAATGGCTGTAGGCACTCTAGATGGGCAGTAGGTGGGCGAGGGGTGCTGGCAGGGGCGTAGGCGTGGGGGTGCTGCTGAGGGCGCAGACAACATTGGCGACGAGATCGTGGTGTGTGAGCGTGGTCGACAGCCCAAGGCAGCCTTCAGTTGACTTTGGCCAGCAGTCTCCTATTTTCAACCCGATTTTTTGGAGCTCCAAAACACCTTTTCCTTTTAAATAAACTTCAAATAAATTTTATGGGACTCATGGGTAACCTCTTAGTTGACTTATTAAGAAAATTGAACTTCAAAAACCTTCCCGAGCACCCTTGAAAATTCCTCAAAGTTAACTCGTTTGGTTTGCTCCGTTTCAGCGACAACCTTCAGTATTTTCAAGTTTTCTCAAGCTTCCCGACTTCAAATCGTTCCAGCAGCCTTAGGTTGAATTCCTGACTCACAAAACTCTCTCTGATCCAGGAGAGCCGACGTTGTCTTCGAGCTGCTTGCTTCTACACCAAGCTGCTGCCTAGTCCAACAAATCACCTTTGGCCACAAAACCCTTTGCTTCAACCTGGATCCTCCTCTTTTCTTTTTATCCTAACCATCCAAACTAAATATTATTTCCCATAAAATAATTATTTTAATTTAATTTAGTATTTATTCCTTAATTTAACATTTTTCCTAAATTAATTTCAATTCTTGACCTACTTTGGATTCTTCCCCAACACTTAGCAAAACTTTCCTAAGTCCCGGCCACAATTTCTTCTTCAACTATACCATTGTCTCGATCCCTTTATTCCTTATTAAAAGCTAATGGAACAATCATAATTACTTAAACATGCACTAGAATTTGACTTACATTTATGCTCATTCAAACCAACCCTAGCCAACCTTTAACCATGATTTTTAACTTGTACTTAAGCAAAGAAAAATAAAAGTTAGGGTTTATAGAAGAAATCAATATTTATATGTTAGATGTTTTTTTTACTTGTGGCTTTACGATAGAGGTAGTTACAAGTAGGTCTCGCCCTGCGATGATTAGTGAAGTGCACTGTTTTATGGGCTTAGTAGGCTACTACCATCGGTTTGTTAAAGACTTCTCACGCATAACCACTCCTTTAACTTAGTTGACCAGGAAGCGTACTCCTTTTGCTTAGAGTAAAGCTTGTGAGGAAAGTTTCCAAGACTTTAAACAGAGACTAGGTTTTGCATAAGTGCTTACAATTCCAGATGGTTTAGGAGGTTTTGTTATTTACAGTGATGCTTACAAGAATGGTTGGGTTGCGTGCTGATGCAACACCGTAAAGTGGTTGCTTATGCCTCTTGTCAATTAAAGATCGATGAATGGAATTACTTGACCCATGGTTAGGAGTTAATTGCAGTTGTCTTTGCTTTGAAAATATAGAGGCATTACTTGTATGGAGAAGAGAAACAAATCTTCACGGATCATAAGAGCTTAAAATACTTCTTCACCCTGAAGAAGTTAAATATGAGACAACGCAGGTAGCTGGAATTAGTAAATGATTATGACATGGAAATTCAGTATCATCCTAGCAAAGCAAACGTGGTAGTAGACGCCTTGAGTAGAAAGGTAGCCCATTCAATAGCCCTAATCACTAGGCAGACTCAGTTGTGCAAGGACTTTGAGCGAGTAGGAATTGCAGTGGCGATAAAAGAAGTCACTTCACAGTTGGCTCGATTGTCATTGCAATCGACCTTGAGGCAAAGGATTATTGACGCAAGCAAGGTGATTCGTACCTTGTTGAGAAGTTTTGCTAGGTGGAGGCAAGGCAGGATGGCGAGTTCTCAGTATCCTCAAATAATGGTCTCTCGTATCAAGGACGTCATTGTATGGTGACAGACAGCGTGGTTAAGAGGGAATTATTGATAGAAGCTCGTAGCTCTCCATTTTCAATACATCTTGCCAGTACTAAGATGTATCAGGACTTGAAACGTCATTATGGTGGCATAATATGAAAAGAGAAGTGGTCAAGTTCCTCAGTAAATGCTTAGTGTGTCAGCAGGTAAAGGATCCAAGGCAGAAACCAGCAGGGTTGTTGCAGCCTTTGAAGGTGCTGGAATGAAAGTGGGAGAATGTGTCCATGGATTTTATTGTGGGTTTAGTCAGAATAGTGAAAGACCATACAGTGATATGGATTATAGTCGATAGACTCTCCAAGTCTGCGCATTTTATTCTGGGCAGGTCCACATATTCAGTAAGTAGGTGGGCATAGATATATATGAAAAAGGTAGTGAGATTGCATGGAGTGTTTGTGTCAATAGTGTCGGATAGGGACCCTCACTTCACGTCCAGTTTTTGGACGAGTCTCAAGTAAGCATTAGGCACTCAGTTGGATTTTAGTATAGCTTTTCATCCTTAGAAAAGCTATACTAAAATCTGAACCAAACATTGGAAGATATATTGCACGCCTGCGGATTAGATCGCGCAATATATCTTCCAAGGAGTTGGGACTCCCACTTACACTCATGGAGTTTGCTTACAATAACAGCTATCAGGCTATTATTGGCATGACGTCATTCGAAGCCTTGTATGGCAAGAGTTGGTGCAGCTTACTAATGAGACTATTTAGAAGATTAGGGCAAGGATGCAAATAGCGTAGAGTAGACAGAAAAGTTACGATGAGGTGAGACGACGTGACATGGAGTTTAAGGTAGGTGAAAAAGTGTTCTTGAAGGTGGCGCCTATGAAAGGTGTTTTGAGGTTTGGAAGGAAAGGGAAGTTAAGTCCTCGATTCATTGGACCATTTGAGATATTGGAGCGAGTTGGCCCTGTAGCTTATCGTCTTGCTTTACCACCATTGCTCTCTGCAGTTCATCAGGTTTTTCATGTTTCCATGTTGAGAAAGTATGTGGCAGATTCGTCTCATGTGGTAGACTATGGGCCCTTGTAACTGAACGAGTGAAAAACCAAACCGAGCCAAAATCAAGTGGTTTTTATGTCAATATAAAGAAATTAATGGAGTTTCTATTAAATTTTACTTGTTTGCTAGTGGTTTTTATGTCAATATAAAGAAAATAAGAATTGAACACCAAAAGAACCAAACCGAGCCAAAATCAAGCGAAAAAAAGAAGAAAATCATAAAATCCAAAAAAACAGGGCAACACCGCATCGCCAGTTCGGCGTTCCACGAGGCTTTTTTCCAAGAGCAACTATACAAGAAGCACAGCAATGCTGGTGCAGCATTGCGGCACAACGCTGGGGGTAGGAATATATGATGCATAGTGCAACGACGCTACCTTTTGATGTTGGTTAGCGCCGCTTTGCCATCTTTCCTAATTTGAAAAAGCTGCAATTTTGGAAAGAAATCTAGGCGGCTAAGTCTATAAATTGAAGGGTTTCCAGCAACCTTAGGCAGAAAGAACAACACAATACAGAGCCTTAAAGAGTGAGTTGGCTGCAAGGAAGAGAGAAAATAGTTTGAGAGAGAGTTTGGCGCCATTCGAGTTTCCGACGTGAAGATCAAGAACATCTTGGCAGTTCCCCCTCAATCAAGAGCTTCTTTACAGTAGAGTTTTCCTTTTTTTACACTCTTTCTATGCTGAAATTTGTCAAACATGTTGCCCAAAGCTATGAGTGGCTAGACTCTTTAGTTTTAGGGTGTTGATGAATTGTTTACGAAGTTATGCTAATGTTGCAGACTTTTCATGGATTATTGTAATAAATATGCTTTTCATTGTTGTTGATTGGCCATCCATGCATGTTACATTAGATGTATGATTTAAGGAATTGTATGTCTAATTGGATCTATAACAATGAATCTTTGTTAATCTTTCATGCAAATAGTTAGGTTAACAATGAAAGTTGCTAAAGACTATTCCAAATGCCAAGTGACTTATCTTGGTTTCAAGATGTTAGTAATCAATTAGGTTGCATGAGAAAATGTTGTTTTTGATAGAAAATATCCCGGATTTATCTTTCTAGACTTAAGCATATAAATTACAATAAATTCCATGAACCCTAGAATGTTGCATAATGAATTAAACAAGGACTCAATATCCTAGAATTCTCTTTGACTATCGTATTCCTTATTTTTTGTCCTTATTTTTTTTTCTTAACTCACAACTTGAAGTCGAATCCTCAAATAAAATTGATTCAATTCTAGAATAGCCAAGTGATTTACACCTTCACAATTGGATCCTCAGTGGAATAATATTCGGAACATAACCGTCTTATATTATAACTTGACCCGTACACTTGCGATAACACGGAATTTGTGCATCAACGAGAATTTAAGTTATGAGGAGAGACCTGTTCAAATTCTTGCGAGAGAAGTGAAGGCTTTGCGCAATCGAGATATAGTGCTAGTGAAAGTTTAATGGCAGAATCATTAGTTCGAGGAAGTGACATGGGAACGAGAGAAGGAGATGAGGCCAAAGTACCCAAAGTTGTTCCAAGATTAAAACTTTCGAGGGCGTAAGTTTCTTAAGGGGAGAATATGACAACCCAAATTTTGAGGTAATTTTTAATTGAGTTAATTTAATTGTCTTAAATTATTCAGGAGTTATTTCGAGCTTTGAGGTAAACATTTAATTTTTTGTTATTAAGGTAATCCAATCTAAATTAAGTAGTTAAGATCTTGAGATTTGGATTCATTTTAGTTGGTGGGATTTCATTTGATTTGGTGAAGATTTGTAAATTTGGAATCCAAATAAGGAAAAAATTGAGAAGATTATTGTGAAATTATTGTTAAAATATGGGTTAAGTTGGTGGAATTTTTGGTTAGGAAATAATTTAAATAAATTATTTTGGTGGATGGGGAAGGATTTGATTTGATGGAAAAAATAAAATTACGTAAGTTTTATATTGTGTTTTGGGAAGAGGAAAAGGAAAAGGAAAAGGAAAAGTGTGTGTATATATATATTAGGTTGGCCTTGAAGTATGTGCAAGTAAAAAAAAAAAAAGAAAAACAATTTCTTCTATTCTTTCTTCCCGTCGCTACTGTCTCCTCTCCCCGACGAGTCCTCTTCTTCATAAGCGTCAACGTCTGTCAGCTCCACTGACAACCGTTTGCATCACCGATCCACCTCGAACCATCGACGAGTCCTCTTCTTCATAATTTTTGGGTTGGTTCTTGAATACCCATTAAGTGTTAGTTTTGATTCTTTGATATCCATGATATTTTGGTTGTAGATTGAGGATTTGAAGCTTTTGAACTTCGCTTTCCAACAACGTTAACGGTCGATTTTGTCAATTTGGGTCAATCTTGGTGAGTAGCAATACTTTGGAAGTGTTATTGGTGGTTAAAAAATTGGGCTCTTAACCCTTAATTGTGGATTTGTCTAGATTGGACCCGTTGATTAAAGGTCGGAAGAGAACTGTGACTTAATTGCACGCTGGGTAGGAATAATTGGCATAATTGCTAAGTGAATTGTTATAGAATGAAGTTAACATATTTAATTTAGTTATGGGTTTATGTTTTAGGTCTTAATTCAAGAATTTGTTGGGTTTGGGCTACACTAATAGCTATTTGGACTTAACTCCAAGGTAAGTAATCTTACTACTAGAATCGCTTACGTGCTAAGCAATTTAGTTAAACAAACATGTTGTTGGTTTCTCTAGGCCATCTAAAAGTTATTTTGCTAACTATGAGTTAGTTTGTTTGCATGCAATTTTTATGATTGCAAGAATATATGAGCATGATGATGTTTGTATGAGAGGTATTATGAATCTATGTTGTGGGACTCTTATGTATTTTACCAATTTTGCAAGTTAGTGATAGTTACCCTCCTATGTTGGTGGTGTGTTCACCAGGGGTTTTGCTTTCCTTCGAGATCACTAGAGGCTTTGTGTTCCTTTGGGATCACCAGAGGCTTTGTGTTCCTTTAGGATCACCAGAGGTTTTGTGAAACTCGGAATTCTAACCTAGTACTTGTATGCTAAAGAGAGAAGAAACTAGGGTAATGTAAGAGAAAAGTTGAACACAAGCCTGTGGAGTTAATCAAAATTTTGACTGTTAAAGGATGTTTATGCATTTGACAAAGGATGACTTCTGATTGTTAAAGGATGTTTATGCGTTTGGCAAAGGATGAAGGAAGAAAGTATCTTGTGTAAACTTGAGTTTTGAGAAGAAAATAAGTCATACATGAGTTTGGGAGAAAACCACGGTAGGTGATTTTTCCGAGTGTTGGACGACAAAGAGGTAAGTATATTATAAATTTTCTACGTGTCACAACTATGCTTGGAACATGACATGGACGCATAGACTAGGGAAGGAATAGATTTTCTAAGTGTTGAAGAAGGAAGAGTTGGAAGCATGCGAGGGTTAGCTTGATAGAATAGAACCAAGGATGAAACACATGTCTCGGGGACAAGATAGAAACTATAAATGCATAAGTAGGTTATGTTTGGACGCATGATGGAATGTAAAAGAGAATTTGATTAAGTGTTGAAGCGTTGAAAGGAACACCCAAGCCAAGGGAAGAGAGATGAACGCATAGTTCATACTCGAAGGGAAAAATCTTACCAGGTGTTGGAGATGGATGCATAGTCTATGCTCTGGGAGAGACTTTTTAATAGTTGAAAAGAAAACCCTAAGAGTGGGAGGAAAATGATGGATACATAGAGTAAGGTTTTAGGCTAGGAAAGGTCTTGTGTAGGAGTGAAACTATTAGGTCAAGCTTTAAAAACCTAGGGTGAAACGCATAACAAGTGGGGAAAATGGCTAAGTACTAAGGTAGTTTGATATGCTGGGTGTCATGGTCATGCTTGTCTAGGGCATGTTGCCCATGGCCACATGCCCGCCCGATCCCTTTTTATCATGCTTTCATCTTATGTATTTCATTTTGCTAGTTAGTTTACTTTCCTAGTACTTTTCTTTGTAAGTGACCGCTCGCCACTTTGCATGTGCAAGGGTGACATTTCTAAAATTGTTCAGAATGTACTATATGGGGATAAGACTAATAATTAAATCCCAATATTCGGAGTTGTGAGCTATAAAGCTGTTGTTGTCCTTATTGCTTTGTAACCTTACAACAAATCTTATTTTCTCAAACATGCTTTCAAACGTTTGCGAAAACCTTTTCCTCTAAACCTGTTTTCTAAAACCATTTTCTCTCGAAATGGGGGCGGAGGTTATAAGAGGCATTCGGTGTGTTGTAGGCGATCAGAATTCGATCAGGCTGACTTGTTCGCGAGCTAGAACAAGTGCCGCACAATCGTGTAGTGAGGTGCGAAGTTGCTATTGTGACAGTTGGTATTAGAGCGAAGTAGGCTCATAAGAGAGAAGGCCAGAATCATGTCGACCACGAAACAGCTAAGCAAGTACCAAGTGGATCGACTGGTAAAGATAGAAGAGCAGATGCTCTATCTGAGAGAAGTTTTTGATGCTATCCGTTTCCTGGAAACACGAGTACAAGAAATCTCTGAGAAAGCTGATGGGATTGACGCGGTAGCTAGTCGCCTAGATGGAATGCCCGTCAAAGAGTTGATGTTCAGGGTTGAGACCTTAGAGACAAAAGCTACAAGACCTGGTAGCTTCGAGTGTGGAGATAGCTTGTTGGGCTGTGTAGCCCATATGGAAGAACGAGTCGAAAAGCTAGAAGACTTTAGAGTCGCACTTGATGTCATCAGGATGGAGATTGTGGATGTTAGTACAAAGGTAAACCTCACCATGAGAGCAGTGGGAAATCAAACCCCAGTTGGGGGTGCGATCCAATTTAATCGGGTGAAAATACCCGAGCCCAAGCCTTTCTATGGGGCTCGAGACGCAAAAGCTCTGAAAAACTTCATATTTGACATGGAGCAATATTTCAGGGCCACGAACACGACTGCTGAAGAGTCGAACATTACTCTGGCGATGATGCACCTGGTAGACGACGCCAAGTTATGGTGGAGGTTCCACTATATAGACATTCAAGAAGGTCATTGCACTATTGATACTTGGGATAGACTGAAATAAGAACTACATTCTCAGTTCTTCCCCGGGAACATCGAGATCTCAGCACGACGGAAGCTTCAAGAGTTGAAACACTCGGGCCTTATCCGGGATTACGTGAGACAGTTTGCAGGATTAATGTTGGACATACGGGATATGTTTGAGAAAGACAAAGTATTCTGTTTTGTCAAAGGCTTGAAACCATGGACGAAGGCCAAACTATATGAATAGAGAGTACTGGACCTCACGTCTGCCTACGCAACTGTTGAATGATTGTTTGACCTCAATAATGACTGCCAAGAGACTAGGCGACAATCAACTTCCTCAAGTGGAGGAAATAAGAACAGTTGGGCAAGCCCTCCTCGGAATGCTGGAAGGGACAGAAACTCAAGTGGAGATTGAAAGCCATATCAACCTCCTCAACAGAGGAGTGGGAAGACTTGGTGGGGACCTAATCAACAGAACAATCACTACCGTCCCTTACAGTGCTTCATATGTAAAGGGCCACATAGGGTGAGTGAGTGGCCGGAACGAACTGCGTTTAATGCTTTCCAAGCTGCCCCGGCAACAAACTCAGACTGTCAAACCAAACAACTAGAGACTGAAACCCCACCGACAGAGGAGAGGGATAACCCTCGAATGGGGACGCTGACATTCTTATAAGCTCTCCAGAGGAAGATAGAAGAGACCAAGGAACCCATCGAGCGAAGACTCATGTATGTTGATGCCTGGGTTAACCAAAGAGCGGCCAAAAGCACCATGGTCGACTCTGGTGCCACCCATAACTTCATGACTGAAACTGAAGCGCGTCGGCTAAACCTTTGATAGAAGAGAGATGGAGGGAAGATGAAAGCCGTCAACTCGACAGCCTTGGCCATCACGGGAGTGGCGAAGAGAACAATAGTTAAGCTGGGAGAGTGGAGCGGACCTGCCGAACTTTGTGATAGTCAAGATGGATGATTTTGACGTAGTCTTCTGGATGGAATTCTTACTCGAACACAAGGTGATATCCATGCCGCTGGCAAAGTGTTTGGTAATTATAAGATCCACTCCCACAGTGGTTCAGACCAACATTAAATAACCTAATGGACTAAAGATGATCTCGACCCTCCAACTCAAGAAGGGCCTCGCTCGCAACGAACCCACTTTCATGACCATCTCAGTCGAGTTAGTCGAAACAAAAGGAGAGATTATTCCAAAAGCCATTCAGTTTATCCTAGAGGAATATCGGGATGTCATGCCAGACAGTCTGCCAAAGTCCTTACCTCCAAGAAGGGGGATCGACCATGAAATATTTTAAACAACAATTTTACATATAAGGTTAATTTTGTTGAAATATTTTAAATTTAAACATGGAAAAAAATATTATGAACCCAATATGCTAGATTATAATTATAATTAATTATTCAAATGTGTAAACGAATTTTTCAATGATCCACCTTTCTTTTAGATCTTCTAAATCTACAAAATCTGGTTCAATGAAGATGTTGCTGATCGTTGTTGTAGCAATGCTCAATTCTCCTAACAAATGGAAGAAAATAAAATGTTAAACTTAAAATTATTTTTCTCCTTTATCACAGGGTTATGTCTTGGTTCCCAAAACTTACCTTCATACGTATCTATCTTAACATTGAATGCCAAGATGATTGGATTGTTAGTAATTAGATATTCTAGTTCAAAGTCTTTATTGATTGCCAAATCATTTCGTAATGTGAATTTGATTGGCAATGCTCAAGTCATATATTGAATCTTGTTTACCTTTGTTCTATAAAAACTATCTCTCTCTTGATCACTATTTTGTTGTTTGCATTCTTGGACAAGTATATCATTATCTAGCAGCCTTATTACTAGAACACAGACCAAGGTATTTTCAATTATACTTTTTTGACACTGACAATGAAATTCAGAATAGAATCAATGTTTTGCAAGATGGAGGCATTAATGATCGTAGAGTACAAAAGTTGATAAACATACTCAAATGCAATCCTTACTCACAAGTATTTCAACCATTGAAAGAGTTCGACAATTTACAAGATATTCATATACAAATTACAAGTAATCTTAAAGTTGATCATGAAGGAATTGAATCCTCGACAGAAGTGAATGAATGTCTTGTGTTAATATTTTCATTATGGAAAACTTAAAATTCAGAGAACAATAACATGGATAAACAATTAAAAACTAGCATGCTTTTAAGAGGAATTAAGTAGGAAAATGCTTTACCTTTGAAGATTGTCTTCTTGGTAAATTTTTTTCTTCTCACGAACTCATGAACACTAATGCCTCCCTTGAACAAAATATTTTCTTGACCACCAAGAAAGTCTTCCTTGCTATTCGCCGGAAGAATCAAGAAAATAGTGGGATCTTTAGTTTTGTTGAGGAAAGGAGAGATAGTAGAGAGAATTCTTCCAACAGAACTTTTCTGTAATGCTAGATTAAAACTGAAAATCTCAATTCCTCTCTTTTACATATGTTATTGTGAGAGAAAGAGGGAGATAACTTCCCACTACGTGCCGTGGGAGTTATCTAATTTAATAAAATTAAAAGACTTAATATTAATTTAATAAAATTAAGTCTAATTTATTAAATCAATATTAATTTAATTGTAATATATTAAATCATATTTAATATATATAATTAAATAAAATTAATTAATTAATAATTAATTAATAAATAAATTAAATATCACATATTTAATTTAACTTGAATCATATTCAAATATGTTTTCTCACATAATCTATAGTTTTAATATGAATCTCATTTGTATAATTAATATTTAAATCCCATTTAAATATTTATCTCTCTCATAACATAAAGTGTAGCTGATTCAAAAATAAATTTATATTATAATGTATCATTATGTACATTATATTAATTGTATCTTATACAATTAATTCCTTATTTAATTTGAACAATTCAAATTATTCCAAAACAATTGATTCTTATTTAAACCCTTAATGAGCTAGCAAGGGGACCTTATGGACCTATAGATTTGAAGCTCCAATGATATGAGATTAATTAATTAAACTCTTTAATTAAATTAATCTATATTCGATAACTGTAGGTCACTCCATTAAAGACCTATAGTTGCACTCTTCGCTCTGTAGATATATATGTATGTCCATGAATATAACCAATCAACAGTAAGTCAACCCTTCACAAATTGTCTGTAACTACAAATGGGTCAAATTTTAGTTTTACCCCGGTAGTTACATCTAACTCCTTAAATACCACCAATCCCTCTAATGAACAAACAATTTATAGTCCAACTATAAACTAACCCCTCTCGGACTAGTGAGAGGGTGAGGCATCTTTGTTTAAGAGCTAAAATCAACTTTTAAGGGAGCAATTTATCTAAAAATGGGAAGGAATGAATTTCATCTTGTGAAGATATGTTCCCAGCTCCCTACTCAGACAAATCCCCAAAATGGTAGGTTTATTGAGTCAGTGATCTGGCCACTCTCTCCCATATAGATCAAATGATTGTTCTCATAAACAAGAGTTTATAACCCACTTAGGATTAAGGTTGAGTCACATATGGTCATCCTATGAAATGTTAACCTTTTCAATTAACAACGTTACAAAGAGAAATTAAACATTTCACAGTCCGATCTTATACAAACTCTTTGTATAGGATACCCCCACTCACATGTCTCCATATGAATTATTAGGATCAAACCGTTTGTAACACTATACAATTTTTGTAACAGTTACAAAGCGGGTCGTAACCGTAATGTTACCACGATAAGGCACTGAAACTTATCCCTATACTACAGACCTTTTTGGCTGTTACTTAAACATGATCCATCCTTGTATGTCAACCACATACTTGTTTAAGTTTACATAAAATAACCACTAATCTTAGTTTATTGGATTGAGTTAATGCAAAAACAAATAAAATAACTCATTATCTTATTGAATAAATAATTTGTATTTATAAAGATTACAAACTATGAGACCCCAAGAGATTTAGGACACCAGTCTAACAGATCAACGTAACATGTTTATAACATACCTACTGTAAATCAAATAGTTGCTATATGGAGTGAAGGAAATGAAACTTCCTCACCTTTTGAAAGAGACATTGTCCTACATGCACATTCAGGAATTCATCATAAAATTAAGCATTATTTCAGTTGCTATGACTCCCTACAGTATCCATTATTATTTTCAAAAGGAAAACTTGGATGACACCAAGAAATAAAAAGATCTAGCCAAAAAAAAAAAAAAAAAAAAATGAAAATGGGAGGACATTGTTTATAAATTGTCAAACTTCATAAAATTATAGTTTCCAAACTCCTAAAGAAGTCCTTCTAAAAGAACGTCAAGGTAACGTATTTAACATAGTTCATTCATATTCCACGACATTCTCTTTTTTAAAATGTTTACATTATTTGAGTTCCTATGCATAGGTTTATCAAATAAACAAAAACGGAATAATTTCATGCGGACACTATTATTGTTTCAAGTTTCAAATTAGAGAACCTTCAACATCAGTTTTTCTTTTAT
This sequence comes from Citrullus colocynthis, assembly GCA_031780015.1. Lineage (NCBI taxonomy): Eukaryota > Viridiplantae > Streptophyta > Magnoliopsida > Cucurbitales > Cucurbitaceae > Citrullus > Citrullus colocynthis. The sequence continues at coordinate 1,199,188 of QLSR01000198.1, forward strand.
CAGAACATTTGTTTAAACAATTTGTTGTTGATATGTATGTAAAACTTAAAACAACTAGATTGGGCTTTTTTAGAACACAACAGTCTCAAATAAGATCAGAGTTATACTAATGATTAGTCGGTGTTATTAACTCAGGAGAAACAAATGCACATAAAATAGGGAAGCGAATTGTACTTCCTGCTTCTTTTGTTGGAGGCCCAAGAGATATGCGCTATAGATACGTGGATGTAATAACCTTAGTACAACGATTTGGAAAGCTTGATCTTTTTATTACTATAACATGCGATTATGAGTGGAAAGAAATTAAAGGTGAAGTTTTAGAAGGAAAACAACTTCAAGGTAGGCCAGATTTGACATCTTGAATTTTTCGAGCAAAATTACAAAATCTCAAAGATCAACTATTTAGAAAGGAAGTTTTTGGAAAGGTTAGAGCATATGGATATGTGATTGAATTCCATAAAAGGGGACTCTCATGCTCATATTTTGATTATTTTTAAAAGTGGGTATAAAATAACAAATGCTGATCAATATGATGCCTATGTTACTGTTGAAATTCCTAATAAGGTAACAAACTCACTTCTTCATGAGTTGGTGGTTAAACACATGATACATGGACCACATGGAGCATTGAAAAAAGGTAGCACATGTATGGTGAATGGAGCTGGTAGATTCCACTACCCCAGGATATATTCTTCTCATACCATGCAATGAAAGGATTCATACCCAATATATCAAAGACAAAATGATGGAACAAAAGTATGCACCTTTTACAATAGTTGCACATTTTTTTTATGTCATGCATGAACACATGTTTTAAATTTAAAAACCATATAGATAGTAATATACATTCACTTTCATTTGCAAGTATGCATTCCTAATGCCATGTTAGATAATCAATGAGTACTTCCTTTTAATCCATATCTTCTTCAACGATACAATTGTCACATCAATGTTGAAATTTATTCCGCAATGAAGGCTGTCAAATATTTGTATAAGTATATATATAAAGGTCATGATAGAGCAACAGTTTCAGTAATAAATGATGATGAAGATAATATTATTAAATGAAATTCAAAAATTTTAAGATGCTAGGTGAGTTTCTGCACTAGAAGCACTATCGGAGAATATTTGATTTTAAATTAAATGAAATATCTCCATTCGTTATAAATCTACAGTTACATCTTCCAAATCAACAATTGGTTTCTTATTGCCATAACCAAAATCTGAAGAAACTCATAGATTTGACTATGTATATAAAATTTGAAGAAAGTTGAATCATTTCAATTGGTATGAGAGCTTAAGTTTTTTTTGGTTATGTAGATTGACGTACTATGTAAGTCTAGACTGCCCCTATGGCCATTAATGGATTCTTCATCATCACCAGGTTTGCTTTCTAAGTATATGCGTGCCTAGTAATGCATGCATGAAATCTTGCTGGAATTCTGGAATTACTGCTTAATTAGACATGTTGTTCATATATATATATATATATATGTATACATATACATGTACATGTATATATATATATATATAATTACGAATATTAATTTCATCTATATTTAGATACCATATCTTTATTTATTTGAAAATTAATTTGAAGTTTAAATGGAATCTATGACATATACTATGATTTATATATTGTGGTATATTAAAGTTGTTAAATTAATTTTGAATTACATTTCTGTTGTTAAATTTTGATTTATTAGGATTGTATATACTGTGATATAAATAAAATTTATGATATATACTATGATTTGTGTCGAACATTGACTTAGTTTTTAAATTATATATTATGACATATTTCATATATTGATTAGAATGTTTTCAAACACCAAACACAATGTTCAAAGGTATATTTAAAATATAAACATGAATTTGTCGGAAGAACGAAAAGGCAAAAAATATTTTATATGTGAAAATGAAAAAAAAAAAGAAAATTATCCTAAATGGCAAAGCTACCGAAAATATTTATAACTAATAGCAAAATACATAGTCTATAGCGATTTATCGTGGTCTATCACAGATAGGCAGTTAACTTTTGCTATATTTGTAAATATTTTGGTTCCTTTTGCTATATTTGAAAAGAGAAAAAAAAAAACATTAATTTTAAATGAAAAAAAATCTCAACTAATTAATATAATGCAGATTCTTTTACCAACACACTAATTAATATATAGTTGGACAAATTCTTTCTCCACCATGAAGAGTGCTTGGAAAATATGGAAAAAATGTCTAATAAATAACAATAAATGCACATCGACTACCCATGAAAAAGAGTATTTTCGTTCTATTTTTTAATTAAATCCTCAAAATGAAAATATCTAAAACTTTAGACATTTATGAAAACAAGAGCCCGTTTGGTTGGTGATTCAAATCTAATTTTAAGTTTTAAAAAACAAGGGATAAGATGGATACGATGATACATGTTTAGTAAGGCCCAAATATAAAAATAGAATCCCAAAACAATATCTCAAAAGCCCAAAGTTGAAAACAAACTTTTTATTGCTTTCAACTTTCTCAAATCCAAATCCCAAATATTTGGAAAACAGTGGATTCACTTGGGATTTACTTTATCCCGTCAACAAGAGCTTTTTTTTTCCCTCCCTATTTTTAGGTTATGTATTATTTTTCTGCTTGTGATCTATCTTCCCCATTCCACTATCCAAGGCTTTCATTCACATTTTGTTCAAGGTATGCTCTTTTTTCTTCTATTAGGCATAATTTCTTCTTTTGCTAATATTTTCTTCTTCCTCTCTAAGATAAATATGTGGTTTCAATTTGTTAAAATTGATAATCTATTCTGCTTTTGTTAATTAATTAACAGACAATGTCTAAAAGAAAGTGAGAAGAGAATGAGAGTGTGGTTCCTTCTGTAATCATGAGATTTTAGTGAGTAATGAAAAGAATCCATACCTTGAAAAGTGTTGGAAGCTGGTGGGAACTTTTACTCACAAAACACTAGAGAAAGAAGAATAGAAAGACTTGGTTTTTCTAAATGATTTTTCTTTTCACTCTACTATGAACTCAAGATTACAGGGTAGTTATAAGACTTCTTGGTACATGAATTATTCTCCTTAATTAAATGCTAATTCATGAATTACAAAATTCATGAACCACAATTTTCTAGGTGCATGAAGAAACTATTAATTAGATTAATGAGTTTTACCATACATGTACCAATAATTAAATGTTTAGATAATGTTAAGCTTAATATCTAACACTCCTCCTTAAACTTGAACATTTCTAACTTCAAGCTGCAGTCTAAGTCTTCCAAAACTGTCATACTTTAAGGGCTTCGTAAAGATATCAGCAATTTGGTCCATAGACTTGACATACTCGAGCTCTACTTCTTTCTTCTCAATACATTCTCGAATAAAATGATATCGGGTGTCAATGTGCTTGTTGTGGTCATGAAACATAGGATTCCTAGATAAAGCTTGAGCTGACTTGTTGTCAATCAGGATCTTGGTAGCATCCTCTTGCTCCATATGAATTGTCACACCCCCTCCTTGATTACCGACTTAACCTGAAAGGAGATGTGAAGACAATATATATCACCCCTCTTGTGAGGCATATTGCCCCATCTTACATAACTTTTTGCACAAACATTTCCATACGTATACATTCATAGAATTCAGCCATATTAACGTATGATCATAATATAGTAATCCTTCCTGTACACAGTACACTTTTATAATATACTCTCTCATAACCCACTTATAAACAACTAAATCTACATGCCACCAGTGTTAAGTTATTTACACGTACAACAACGAGAAAATAAACTGTTTTTTTGGAAACTCGAAGCTTAAGCAGGGCGAGTTGGAGTAGGCAATGCACCAGGAACGTCCATGCTACCTGGGAGGAAAAGAAAACATGGAAAACGTGAGCTAAAAGCCCCGTGAGTGACTAATTTTGTAAAACTATCTTTTGTTCGAAAACAGGCATGTTAAAATCATAATAACACCATAAACGTAAATGTGATTCAAATAATCATTTCTGTAAAATCATAATTTCAACAACGTAAACAAATCACATATGTTCATGCCAAAATGATCGTATACGAAAAACAGTTCGTTCTCAGTCAGGGCAGAGCAAGACTCAACGCACCCAACGTTAAAAACATCCTTAGTTGAGGTGGAGTAAAACTCAACGCACTCAACGTCGATAACAACCTTAGTCGGGGTGGAGCAAGACTCAACACACCCAACGTCACAACCTCTATGTGCACATAAGAATATGGCGGGTTGCCCAAGTACCTTCTACGAGTCCTTCAATACTGAGTCCCGGGGAAACTCACATGCCTTCTCATGTTCTTCAGCATTGAGCCTCCTTTAAAACATTTTAGAAACTAGTATTATACGTAAATAGTTCACATGAAAATCTTTCATGAAAATTAGATATATCACGATAAACAACATTTCAAGACATGTCATTCAACGTCTTATAGAAAACGTATAAAACGTGCCTTATGAACAATATCATCAAACATCATGCTTTTCAAGAAAATAGTTCATCTCAAAGCCATATTTCATAAGAAAAACCAAACTAAACATTTTCAATAAATTCGTTTTCAAAGAAAGAAAAGTGTCACTCACAACATATCCTTAGGCCCTGAGCGGATTATATGCCTTTCCGAGCTCTTCTTGGCCTGTAAATACACATTCCTCACATTACGTTTTCCTTAAACTTCCTTTACATGATCATTAAACGTGCATACTTAAACTCTAATCATGATTCACCACCGAGACTCCCTTTGTTTTCTAAAATACACATAATAAATGAGATTCTATGTCACTAGCGAGATTACCAACGAGATTTCACCTTACTAGCGAGTTTACTAACGAAATTACACAACAGGTCATGGCACTAGCGACACCAGCATAAGCGAGACTAGCGAGACTACCTGAGGAGCGATACCGAGCGAGAGCCAGCGAGATTTGTGAGAGAAAATCCTCCTTTATACGACCAGCAAGACCAGTGTCACTACTCACCCTCCAATTCTCAGCGTTACCTGCTTCCAAACTACACCCGACAGTAGAGTTTCCTCCTTTCCTATTTGTTCTCACTTCTGTCAATTCAAAGTCATATTTTCAGCCAGATTTAGAACTTTTTTCCTTCTACAAACTTATAGAGAAACATGTTTTCTAGCTTACCTCAAAATTTCGTGGCTTAATTCGTTCTGGTTCGTCAGATATTGCAAGTTTTCTCCGTGCTAGTCTAGATTGCACAGAAATTTCGTATCAGTAACTTCCAGCTAAGAGTTTACATGTTTCTAATCCATTTCAACTCAAGCATCCTTCATAAAAGTTGTTCAAAATTGAGTTGACTTACTAACCTTAAAATTTCAGCCCAAAATTTAATCTCTTTAGCTCGATATTCACCAAACACTAAACCTGGTTCGAGCTATGCGACAGTAGATGAAGCTTCTGTTTCAGCTTCAGTTTTACCATGAAACCTTCCAAAACTTTGCACGAAATTGCCCTAGAACTCTTCTTCAACCTCTCCATGATGTGAAGCTGAAAAATACCATAGAATTGAGTTTGGAAATGAGTAGAAAGAAATCGGCAACATTTCTGTCCAATAAAAGTTATAACCGATGCATCCATCCTTATCCTTTCTTCTTCTTTTTCTTCTCTTTTCTTCTTTTTAATTCTAACTTTTTTTTTTGTCTTCTTCCCATTTTTGGTTTTTCCTCTTCCTTCTTTCTTTTTTTTTTTTTTTAATTTACAATATGAGATTATTAATACTAATTCACTTAAAACTTTTGAACGTGCTTACCAATTAGGTGCTTACATGAATTTTCTTCAACAGTCTCCGTAGCCATAGCATGGCAAGTGCAATATGTGGCTACAACATACTCACTTTCACAACTGGAGAGAGTGACTATTGGTTGCCTCTTTGAACACCAAGAGATTGCATTATTTCCCACGAAGAACATGTAACCAGTAATACTTTTTCTATTATCAATATCCCCAACAAAGTCACTGTCACAGTAACCCATCAACTTGAAATCATTAGAGGATGAATAAAATATCCCATAGTCAAGAGTACCTCTAATGTAGTGAAGTATCCTCTTGGCTGCCATCAAGTGAGATTTAGTAGGAACCTCCATGAAATGACTCACGATCCCAACATAAAAAAGAATATCAGGATTTGTGCAAGTCAAATATCTCAAACTTCCAACAAGGCTCTTGAACATGGTGGAATCAACCTTTTCTTCATCTGCTTTCATCTTGGACAACTTTGTTCCACACTCCATTGGGGTGTTGACCGACTTGCATTTAAGCATGTTGAACTTCTTGAGTAACTCCTTTGCATAGACTTCTCGTGAGACAAAGATGCCCTCCATTTGATTTACTTGGATTCCCAAGTAATAGGACATGAGGCCCATATCACTCATCTCAAACTCTTGAGCCATGGCCTCCTTAAAGTCTTCATACATCTTTAGACAATCATCTATAGGGATAAGATCATCCACATAAACACAAACAAATAAGACATGTTCATTTTCTTGAGGGCATACTCAAGTTGACATTTGAAAAAGCCATTTTCTTGCAAATACTTGTCAAGTCAACTATTCCAGGCTCTTGGTGCTTGTTTGAGCCCATACAATGCTTTTTTCAGCTTCAACACCTTGTCTTCATGGCCTTTGACAACATACCCATCCAGTTGTTTGATGTAGACATCCTCTTCAAGGTAGCCATTAAGAAATGTGGACTTCACATCTAACTGGTGGATCTTCCAATGATTTTGGGCATCGAAGGAGATCAATAGACGAATTGGTTCCATACGAGCAACTGGAGCAAACACCTCTTCATAGTCAATGCCTTGTCTTTGCTTGTAGCCTTTTAGCAACAAGCCTTGCTTTATATCTTTCAACTTCTTCTAGCATTTTTCTTAGCCTTGTACACCCATTTGACACCAATAACTTGATGATTAGATGGTAGAGATACAAACTCCCAAGTATCATTCTTCTGGATGGCCTGTATTTCCATATCCATGGCTTGAACCATTTCTTCTTACTCCTGGCTTCATAAGAAATCAGAGGTTTAGTATCAACAAATAAACAATATAAATCATCATCTAACCTTTCATCTAACCTTTGAGTTGCTTCATAAAGCTCATCAAGACTTCGACATCTTGGAGTATTCTCCTCAAGACTTCATGATGGTGATGATGGACTTGATGAAGATGAAATTGGTGTGGTTGGTGGAGTAGCTTCAATTTGGACTTCTTGGATGATCGCTTCTTCATCTTTAAAGTATGGAAGAAAATCATAGGATTCTTCCTCTTTAGATCTCCAAACCCATGATGTATGTTCATCAATCTCCACGTTTCTGTTGATCACAATCTTTCCATCCTCCGGGTTGAACAGCTTGTATCCCTTGGAATTCTCATCATATCCAATGAGCACAAGCTTTCTACTTCGATCATCAAGTTTGGAACTTTCTTGCTCGGGAACATGGGCATTAGCAATGGATCTAAAAACTCTGAAATGTGCAACATTCGATTTTTGTCCACTCCATGCTTCTTGTGGCATCACATTCTTCAAGCTCTTAGTTGGGCATCAGTTTGAAAGATAGGTTGCACATGCAACCGCTTTAGCCCAAAACTCCTTGGCATGTTCTTTGACTTTAACATGCTAGTTGTCATGTTGAGGATTGTCTAGTTCTTCCTTTCGACAAGTCCATTTTTTTGGGGTGACCTGGGAACTATCAAAGGACGTCGAATACCATGCAACTTACAAAAACCTTTAAACTCATTAGAAATAAATTCACCACCCCTGTCAATTCTCAATGTTTTAATTTCATATTCACTCTCCTTTTCAACAGAAGTTTTAAACTTTTTAAATGCATCAAATGCCTCAGATTTTCTTTTCAAGAAATGATGTTTTCCTACTATAATCATCAATGAAAAGTACAAAGTAAGAGCTTTTAACAATAGATTGAGGCTTGATAGGTTTGCAAACATTGGCATGAACAAGTTGGAGTGGCTTGGTGGACCTTAAGGTGGATTGCTTCAGAAAGCTCCTTCTTGAATGCTTGCCAAGTAAACATGCTTCACACAATTGATCAGAGTGATCAATTATTGGAATGCCTTTACCATCTTCTTATCTCCCAAGGCTTTGAGTCCTCCAAAGTTCAAGTGACCAAATCACATATGCCAAATCTATGATGGATTATTAACACAACTCTTCAAGCACTTGGCACCACCATTCTTCAAGCTCAACAAGAACATCCGATTTTTGGTCATGGACACTTTGGCTACAAATTTGGACTCTTGATCTCCGAGCCAAAGCGTACAATCCTCCATGTGAATCTTGTACCTCTTTCCAAAAGTTGACAAATACTTAGAATATTACTAGTCAACTTTAGAATCTAATAAACATCACAAAGAACTTTATTGTCTTTTATCTCGAGCAAAATTTTACCTTGCTCATGATCTCCACCTTTGTGTTGTCACCAAAACTTACAAAGCCTTTCTTGCTTGTATTAAGCTCCATAAATTTGCTTTTATCACCAGACATATGATTGCTAGCCCCATTGTCAAGATACCAAGTGCTTGTCTCATCAATAGAATCAACCTTTAAAGCTAGAAGTAGCGATTCCTACATGATCTCTTCCTTGTACTCTATAAGTTTGGCCTCCTCCTCAATTTTCTTAGATCGGCATTCCCATGCGCAAGCTTGTTACAAGGTAACATTCAACTTGGGATTTGTCATGCTTGTTATATTTTTCTCTTCTTTGACCATTCCCCTTCATACATGGTTGCCCTTTTTTCTCAATTGGTGAAGATTATTCATCTCGTCCTCTTCCTTGCCCACGACGTCATCCGCGACCTTGACCTCTTCCATAACCATGACCAGGACCTCATCCATCATCTCCTTTGAAAGTCGTCTTTGCTTGCAAGACTTGCTCCGGTTGCTTTGGGTTGCCACTGTTCATCCTTTCCTCGTAAACTTGTAACGACCCATTTTATTCTTCAATAGTCATGGTCTCTAAGTTTCTTGACTCCTTGTTGCTACCACCACATTATCAAACCTTTTTGTTGAGAGAGCGGAGAATCTTCTCATCACACAAACATCTTGCATCGTCTTGCTGAGCCGCTTCATTTGGTTCACCACCACCAAGACTTTTAAAGCAGTCCTGAATCAATTCACTTTCTTTCATGCAAAGTGATTCAAACTCTACCCTTTGAGTTTGAAGTCAGACTTTCTTCACCTTCTCGACTCCCATGACAAAATTACGAAGTGCCTCCCACGCTTGTTTGGAGGTGGTCTCGTTTGCAATCTTCTCGAACATATCTTCGTTTAAGGCTTGATGGATGATCGTGAAGGCATATTGATCTCTCTTTTGATCCCTCTCCAACACTTCTTTTTCGTTTCTCGAAAGAGCACTTTCATCTTTTGGTTCTTCATATCCTTCTCAACAATTTCCCAAACTCCTTAGGAACCAAGTATGACTTTCATCCTAAGTGCCCAATTCTCATAATTGAGCTTGGCGAGTCATGGATATTGGAAAGAAAGGGAGGCTCCTTTGTAATTCATCCTTGCTCTAATACCTCTTTGTTGGAAGGTGGTGGGCACTTTTACTCACAAAACACTAAAGAAAGAAGAAGAGAAAGGCTTGGTTTTGCTAAATGATTTTTTTTTTTTTTCACTCTACTATGAACTCAAGATTACATGGTATTTATAGGACTTCTTGGTACATGAATTATTCTCTTTAATTAAATGCTAATTCATGGATTACAAAATTTATGAACCACAATTTTCTAGGTATATGAAGAAACTGTTAACCAGATTCATAAGTTTTATCATACATGCACCAATAATTAAATGTTCAGATAATGTTAAGTTTAATATCTAACGAAGAGTGGATGTAAGTTGTCCATGGCCAAACCACTGTAATCTGAGTTGTTCTTCTCTTTCTTATTCATCTTTTCTTATAATCTTGTATGCTTCTTCAATGGATATTGATTTTTGATTTGCTTTGTTGTTGAATCTTCGACCTTTCATCTCAAACTTCTTCTCCTCCAATTTCTTGTTCTTCTTCAAAGATTTGCATGTGTCTTCTCTCTCTCTGTTATGCCATATATCCTGAGAAACAAAGAGTAAAGTAAGTGAGAGAGTTGTTATAACGTGTTTGGTGGAGAAAGTCTACACATAGCTAGCATAACATATTTGATTCTAATTTTGATATTAAATGGTATGAAATATCATCTTAATCTAATGAAATAGAATCTTAGTGATGTTTTAGAAGATTTGTGTGTGGTTGGATTTGAGATTTTTTTTTTTTTGGAAAAATTATTTTGGAGTATTGGATCTTGATTTTTTAATTTAATCAAATATTTACCATATTTATTTGCATTCTTAAGCTCCTAAAAAACTCTCAAATCTGTTTGTAAATTTAGTTATTGTTTGGAGTGTTAAATATATTTTTTGGTTGAATTTGAGTAATGTTTTTAGAAGATTTGTCTGTGGTTGGTATCTTGTAGTTAAGGAAAAATGAAAATTTGATAGAATCCAAGTTTTTTTTTTTTTTTTTTTTTAAAAAAAAAATTGTTTTGGAAGTAGGATTTAGATTTTCTATTATTATTTTAGATTTAGATTTTCTATTACTATTGTGGATTTAGATTTTCTATTATTATTTTAGATTTAGATTTTCTATTACTATTGTGGATTTAGATTTTCTATCATATTGTTTCAAACAATATTAAACCATACAATAAGTATCAACACAATTCGATTGAAGAAAATACGTAAAAGTACACATGATCTTCATGGATTATATTAGTTGATTTTTTTTTTTAATTGTACATATTTATTGACTTTATATCTAATGTGTAAAAAAAAAAAAAAATGGATCAAAGTCATGATGAGTGTGATGAAGTAGCTCAATGACCTGCTCCAATTGAAACATATTTCATCCATTTAGTACACGAGGAGGCCAAAAAAGAATTTGAAACATCAACTTTACATAAGAAAGCTTGGGCAACTATAGATAATGCTATATTTGCAAGGTTTGGCAAGAGATATATTGTGCCAAAGTTAAGAACAAAATATAATAGGTTAAGAAAGATGAAGTGGAAGACTTAGAGAGGGGATTTGTTTCTTCTGGTGCCATATTGAGTTAGGTGCTAATAATGAAGAAATTGAGATTCATGGAGATTGGGGTGAGACACCTACTCGACCATCTAAATGTCGTTCAATTGACCCATGATTGGATAGTCGTACTCCTAAGACAGCACAAACTTCTTTACAATCTATTTTAGATGATGCTTTAAAAGCATGGACAAAGTCGATATCTGAAACTAGGGCCTCCAAAAACATGAATTGGAAGCAACTGCATTGAGTTCTGAGAAGTATAGCATTGAGGAGTGAATGACCAAGTTAGGCTCTATTTCTGGACTACCTAGCACAACTTATGTGAAAGCATGTGAAAAGTTTGTTTTTATATGAGTGGAGAGCTATGTTCACAATCATGTCAGAGGAAAATATTCGAACAGTGTTAGGTGTAGACTCTTCTCCTTGACACTTAGCTACATCTTTTGGTAAGAAACTACAGATATCAAGTACATTTTTGTGGGTTTTTTTCTTTTTTTTTTTTTTTTTTTTACAAATGGTACTTAAGCTAGCTTTTGTTTCATAACATAGGAAATTTCTTACAAGTTTGTTTCTAAGGAGTCAAGAAGTGATGGCTTTTTTATGTAAAAATATGTAAATGTAAATAACTTATGACATGTTATATATGAATGGAATATATTGCAGGCTTCTGTAACCTAATTTTAATTTTTTTTTTTTTTTGTTTATTTATTTGATTAGGTACTATGGCACAAAATGACGAACATGATAGTGATTCGTCGACATCTTCGGATGAGATGGTTGGTCGAATGCTTATAGTCACCACACTTGTCAATCAATAATATGAATTTCAAATTCCTAAAAGCCCATGTTACACATCGCATTAAATGGACATGAATATATCTTAGAGTTGTTGAATGGACATCCTAATAGAATTTTTTATTCTTTCCGAATGCATACAAATACATTTAGAGCTTTATGTGAGAGATTAGGATAATCAAATTATTTAGCAAATGATAGGGTGAGTAGCATTGAGGAAGTATCTGGAATGTTTTTGCTCACAATATCTCATAGCACACGTAATAGGATTGTAGCTGAATGATTTCAACACTCCAAGGAGACTGTGTCTTGACAATTTTCTAGAGTTTTAAGGGCTATGTGTATGTTGGGATGTGATGTTATTCGAGCTCCAAATATGATGGAAACTCCACCTGAAATTTTGAATAATCCTAAATTTAATCCATGGTTCAAGGTACGTGTCTTATCGATATTTTGCATTTATAGTTTATTGTTTTCATGTTATTGTCAACTTCTCTTTCCTCCCTTTAGAATTGTATAGGTGTAATCGATGAAACTCATGTAAGTATGTGGGCTCCTACAACAAAAAAACCCCATATCCTGAAAGAAAGGTTATAGTGACCCAAAATATTATGTGTGCATGCTCATTCAATATGTTGTTCACCTTTGTCTACACTGGTGGGAAGGCACTGCTAATGACTCTAGAGTAATGATGGGTGCTATCAGTCGGGAAGGTAAGATTTTAATTTCTTTTTTAATGTCAACTTACATATTTTTTTTTAATATGATTTATTACAATTTTAATTCAAACCAAATAGGAAAATATTATCTAGTAGATTCGGATACACAAATATGTCTGATTTCTTAACTCCATGTCGCAGTGAAAGATATCATTTAAGAGATTATAGAGGAAGAGGAAGACACCCCCGAGACCACAAGAATTTTTTAATCATAGACACAATTCATTGCGCAATGTGATTGAACGTTGATTTGGTGTACTTAAGGCTCGATTCCCCATCTTAAAGTTGATGTCGAACTACCCAATTCAAAAACAACACACAATTCTAGTTGCTTGTTGTTCAAGACATAATTTTATTAGAATGAATTCAACCAGAGATATCTTATTTGAGGAATATCAAGCTCTAACGTAAAAGTGCATGACGAATATAGTTCGGGTGGAACACAAGAATTTCTTGATATCAATTTAAGTCAAACTTATATAAATAAAATGAATGGTGTGAGAGATGACATTGCAGGTACCAAGTGGTTAGATTGTTGTCATGAATGACAAATATGAATTCATTTATAATAGATTATTATTTATACTAATATTATGTAGTAAGAATATTGTATTTATTAATAATAGGTAATGGATATTGAATGTATTATACTACATTAGGAATTCATTTCATTGTTATAAACATAAAAGTAATAATATAAATTATAATATATTATATTATTAGTTGCATGATATTTTTAAGTTTCTAATCAAATAAAATTTATAAGGTTAAAACATTATAATATATTTATTAATAAATTTGAAATGCAATAGAGTACATTACCAAACAAAGTTTTAACGAATTCTTAAATTCAAATCTAATTTTTGAATCTACTACCAAACATAGTTTCAACAAATTCTTAAATCCAGATCTAATTTCTGAATCTGCTACCAAACACATATTTGAAAACAAAAAAGAATACGTAATACAACTCTTATTTTCATTGGATTCATTGTTTCCAGATCCATGTTTTTGGATCACCAACCAAACAGGCCCTAAGTTATATAGAGGATATATATCTACAATGTCATACCCCCTCCCGAATTACCCTTACCTATGGGTTACTTGATTCTCCTTCTCTTTCCTCTAGGGATTTTGAAGTAGCATTATGAGTCCTGTCCGCTGGTTGCCTACGAGATTTGCCTTTTCTATGCATGTCTTACATAACATAGTAAATTCTCAGAAAATAACAGGCTAACTTCCTAAGTTTTCTTCTAACTCTAGCTCTTAATTCTAAGCTTTTCCTAGCTTAGAACACATTAACTTGCCTATCACTCTTTTTCCAGGTTCTTTGTAAACCTTTGCTCAATATGCAGCTGAGAGTATGGGAGCAACATCAGTAGATCCAGAGAGGAAGTGTGGAATAGAGAGGTTAAAAGCCTCAGGTGCTAGTACGTTTAAGGGAACCACAGATCTAACTGATGCATAAGCTTGGATAAACTTAATTGAGAAATGTTGCAAGGTAATGAGGTGCCTTAAGGATAGGAAAGTTCTACTGGCCATCTTCTTGCTTAAAAAATGAGCAAAAGATTGGTGGCAATTAGTAAAGAGCAGATGGAAAGAAGGGAATGAACCCACCTGGGAATATCTTTAAAATGCTTTTTATGAAAAGTATTTTCCTCGATCATTCCGAGACATGAAACGAAATGAGTTTCTAGGGCTTGTAGAAGACACTTTGTCTGTAGTTGAATACGAGAAGAAATTTACAAAACTTTCTAAGTATGTCGGTAATAATATCGAAGATGAAGTAGAAAGGTGCAAGCGGTTCAAAGAAGGACTTCGAAAGGAGATTCGAACACCAATAGGGGCTAGCTCAAAATGGATGGAATTCTTGAGACTCGTTGAAGCAGCAATGAGGATAGAGAAGAGCTTAGTAGAAAAAGTTCCAGAAGAAGGAGTTAGGGTGAGAATAGAGAGAACTGCAGGAAAGCAAGAAAGTAAGAACTGTATCCCAGGAGTAACCTCATTGTGATGAATTTAAATTTTGTATATTCGTTGCTATGTTGATGAAATGTTAAGGGGCGTGTGGTACCCTTATGTTACTATATGCTTAACCACTCACTAGGCTATTTAACTCATTCTTTTCTTTTATATTTTTCTTCTCTGGTAGAAGAGGAGTTCTCATTGCCAGCGAAGTCGAAGTCTGCCATAGGATAGTTTTACATATTGTAGCTAGGGTTAAAACTCTGGATTGTTGTAGTATGTTAAAAGGAATTTGTGCAAACTTTATTTATGATTTGAAATTAATACAAGAATGTTTGTTAAACTATGTTCGGGAATTGTATATGTGATAGAGTGTGTGAAGGGTTGGGCGGGCAATAGATGTCACAAAAGGGTGATGTCTATTGTCTTCACGCCTCTTTTGGGTTTAAAAGGATAATTCGGGAGGGGTGTGACACACAATTATCCCAAAAATTAATTATTGTTCTATCTTCTTTTTGAGTTTTTTTTTTTCTCTTGATTTTTTTCCTTTCATTCAAGTAATAATATTTTTCCATTTTTTCTTTACAATCTCTTTACAATATTAATTTTGTTTTAAAACTTATATATATATATATATTTCATTTTATTTTCTCATCTCCACAATATAATTTATTTTCATTAAAAAATTAAAATTAAAAGTTTAAAATAAAAGATGAAAAATACATAACATGGTTTCTTAATAATTTTTTTTTTTGGTATAATTTGTATCCATCATTTTATTTTCATTTTTCATCGACTAGTAATAAACACGTGTAATGCACGTGAAAATGTCACAATTTTAATTTAAAATTTAAAATTAGTATTTAATTTTTTAAATAAAAAAGTTCAATGCAACAATTTTAATTTAAAATTTAAAATTAGTATTTAATTTTTAAATAGAAAAGTTCAATGCAGATACATAAAATAACAAATACAAAATTTTCTTAGAATAAGCAAAACAAAAACAAAGGAAAACAAAAACAGACTTATAAATTAAATTATTTATATCATAACTTTCTTCTAAATTTCAAATGCACCTATATACAATGTTTGATGTACATAACCTTTTGTGTCATAAGAAAAAATAAATAGTACATATAAAAATAACTTAACTTTTCTTTATTCATGTGTACTTTTCTCTTGATTTCGCCATTTTTTTAGTTTTCTTTTTAAAAATTCTTTTAATTATTTATATTTTTTTTCTCTCACACGTAGTTTAGCAATTCTTTTATTTTAATATTGTAGTTGGAAAAGAAATTGGGAAAATAAAGTTGTTTGGAAAATATTTAGAAAAATATGGTAGTTTGTTGAGGAGAGAGAAGGTCGAAATTTCAACCCTTGACCAAGGCAAAGCTCAAAGTTTTAACCCTCACCCACTCCCAGTCTCGCTCTCTTAGACTCTCTCTCAGTGTTGCGTCCCGTTGCCAGCTGCTACCTACCGCTGTCGCTGATCTTTGACTTTTTGCAGAGATTCGTTGCCGCTCCATTAGTCGTCCGCTGCCGCTGATCGTCGGCTTTTGCAAAATTCACTGCCGCCACTAGTCGTCTCGTCCCGTCGCTTCTTGCCGCCGTTGGTCGTCTCATCACTTCCGCGAGCCCGTGACCAATGGTTGAGGGTTGAACCCTCGACCAATGCCTTTTATAACCCCCACAACCCTTCTTCTTCCTCCCATACCTCTCGGCTTCTTGAAACTTTTCCCCTATTTTCTCCAAATTTTCCTTCCTTACGCTCTATTTTCTCCATCCAAATTTGATCTATATTCTCCATATTCTCCAAATTTGATCCATCCGAATCTCTATTTCTCCAAATATACAAGGTTTGTAAATTCGATCTATTATAATAAATATTTTTTTAAAAATAATATAACTTTTTTCTCATACTATTTTATTTCTTGTTACTATTTGGAAAGCAAACAAAAAAAGAGGTGCATTTTTTATTTGTCAATTTTATTTTTCCGTTAAGAAAAAATAAATTATAGATCTATATTTTCATATTATTCTATTTTTTCGTAGTTTTTATTACTAATCGGATAACAAATAACAAAAAAAAAAAAAAAAAAAAAAAAAAAAAAAAATCGATTGTTGTCACTTTGAGGAAAAAAAAGTAAGATCCTTGCTGAATTTGTGAGTTTTCATTCCATTTTCTGATATTCATATTATGCTAGACATACCATTTTGAATTCAATAATATTTATATGTTGATGTTATGAGTTTTTTCTATAGTTTAATGTTCTTGTTCATATTATATTAGATCAATCATGTTAATATTATATTAGATCTACCATGCTAATATTATATTAGATCTACCATGTTGATAATTTTAATATAATATTTTTTAATTTGTGTTTACTTTGCATTTTATATTTATAGTTTTTTAATACAAAAAGTTCGATATACATGTTTGTTTTTTTTTAAATAATATTTGATTTTTTTACTGTAGTTTTTTAATTGAAAAAAATACAATATTTAAATAAAAGTTTCGTTTTTTTAAATAATATTAGTTTCTCAATTGAAAAAAAATTAAAAAACTAAAAATTTTAGTTATAGATTTTTTAAAAAATAATATTAGTTTTTTAGTATTCGTTTTTTAATTGAAAAAATTTAGGACTTCTTTAGGGTTTTCTTGAAAAAAAAAATTTAGCTTAAGAATTTCTTTAAAAAAAGATAATTTTAATCTTTAAAAAAAATAATATTAATTTTTCTTTTAAAAAAATAATAATAGTATTAGTTTTTTAATTGAAAAAGTTTAGGCCTTGTTTAGGGTTTTCTTAAAAAAGAAATTAGTATTAGATTGTTTTAGTATTAGAGTTTGTAGGGTTGAAATTTAGTATTACAGTAAATTTTTTAATACAAATTTAAATTTTATTTGCATTTTAAATATTACTAAATTTTTATAATATTAGAGTTTTTATTCAAATATTTAGTGATGTATATTGTTGTTTTCTTTTTTTAGAAAATGGCAGACAAGTGTTTGAGATTTATGTTGTTTACAAATTGTCATATGATTGTTGGTGTTGATGGAGTTGAATATGACCACGTAGTACGTGGGGGTTTTAGCATAAATGTGAATAATGGACTTGTTTTTGAACAATTTGTTGAAATGATTGGGATGTCATTTGGTGTAGATATAAGATCAAATCAGTTAGAAATAATACACACATCCCAATCTAACACCATTAGGATCTGTAAAGTATATGTCATTCCCTATTCATAATGAACAAGTGATGAATCTGATGTTTTCAATTGCAATGCTGCTCTTGAACTTAGTGCATTTATATGTTAATGTGAGTAGGGTAGGCTTGGATATAGACTTGAATGCATAATTGTTTAGTGACCCAAATCAATGTATTGACCTGATCCCAAATCAGTTGCACTAGCCTATGACGATGAAGATATGGTGGCTGGTAATCAATATAGGGATTTTAGAATAGAAACGGACGATGAGTTTGAGGTGTTGGATTTTAATGGTCGTCAACATGATATGTCGTTAGATACATTCGCTGATATTAACATGAATATAATAGATAGCATTAGAGAACATGATCCAGTTGTAGCTTTTGTGGTTGTTGACAATACCTAATTGTATAAAGGTATGATTTTTCAAGACAAAGAAATGCGACAACATTTGGTCAAGTGTTTTGTTATCAAGTGTCATATACCATACGAGGTCGTGGAATTAACACAGAATATTTGCGCAATTCGGTGTAAGAAATGGGAGGATGGTTGCAGATATCGCCTCCGTGCAGCGAAGAAAAAATCTCATAATTTGTTTGAGATTACTAAGTATGTTGAGCAACTTACGTGTTTTTACTCAAAGCTTCGCCAAATTTATGTGCAAATAGATTCTTCAATGATTGCACTAGAGTTTTGTGCAGCTGTGAGGGAAAAACCGTCCATCAGTGTGGCACAACTACAGTCCGACATCAAAACAAAATTCGGATACCATGTTACTTACCATAAGGTGTGGGAGGGTAAATGAAAGGCATTGTCTAAAGTGTTTGGTGATTGGGATGAATCATACAAACTGTTGCCCATGTGGTTGTATATGGTCAAGCATACAAATCTCGGCACGCGCGTGGAGTGGAGAAGAAAGGGCATACCTCATGCCATCCTAACTTCTGTATTTTGGGCATTTGGTCCTTGTATAGAAACATTTAATACATGTCGGCCTATTATTCAAATAGATAGTACTCATCTGTATGGAAAATATCGAGGAAAAGTGCTAATTGCTACATCAGTTGATTCGAATGGGCATCTTCTTCCTCTTGCATTTGCTGTTGTAGATGAGGAGTCCACTGACATGTGGGGATGGTTTTTAAAACACCTTAGAGAAATTGTTGCACACGAAGTGGTGTGCTTGATTTCGGATCGACATAGTGGCATCATCTCGACAGTGAACAATCTAGAAAATGGTTGGACATGACCAACATGTCACCATAGATTCTACTTATGCCATATTGTAAGTAATTTTAATAAAAAAATGCAAGTTCAATATGTTAAAGAATTTTGTATATCGTGCTGGATGTCAGTTCCAAGTTCGGAAGTTCAATAAAGCAGTAAAAGACATCAAAAGAATAAATCAGAGTTGTATGAGTTGTTTTGACAACATTGGTATTAAGTAATGAACTCAAGTGCACGATGGAGGGTTTAGGTATGGGTGGATGACAGAAAAATCTATCAGAGTGCATCAATGGAGTCCTCAAAGGAGCTCGAATGTTGCCGATAAATGCTTTTGCTCAAATAACTTTTTACAAATGTGTAAATTATTTTGAGAAAAGAAGAGAAGAAATAAGAGTTGCTTTGGAGCGTCAAGATAAATACACCAGGTAATAATTATTTTAATTAGTAATCAACAATTTGTTTCAAATATTTTTATAATACTGAGTGAGTAAATATTCAAGTACGCACACGAAAAAATCTCAAAATGGGCTGCAAGATTCAGTAAATATGAAGTACAATCGTATGATCGATGTGAAGGCGTATTTCACGTGAAAACTGAACGTCACAGCCTCAATTCTAAAGGAAGAAATATCCAAATAATAAGACTAAGTGGATCCGAACGGTACTGTTCATGTAACAAGTGGCAAGCATTTGGCATTCCATGTTCGCATTTTATGGTGGTTTGCTCACTATTGAACATGAACTACGAAGATTTCATTGAGGACTACTATAAATTATCGACATACGCTGCATGCTATTCTCCTCAATTTCAACATGTACCGCATGAAGATTACTAGATCACACCTCCTAATAGTACGGATGATGGGTGGAAGTTTGTTTTCTGATAAATCGAGCCACTGCGTGCACCTAATGTTCCTTGCATAGCCAATATCCATGAATGAGGACGGTATTCTTAGGGTGAAGCGTGTTTGGCATGGCTATATAGACAGCTATGTAAAGCAACAAAACCTAATGTTCTTGAAATCGCTAGGCCTCTGATACTTCTAGGCAAGGGAAGGGATATAACTCAGCGGTAGAGTGTCGCCTTGACGTGGCAGAAGTCATCAGTTCGAGCCTGATTATCCCTGAACCCAATGTTAGTCAAATATGGGCTTGGGAATAATTTCCAACAATAGCTCCACAACTCCGACATGTTAACGATCATCAATTAGCAGAAAAAGCATACGGTTCTAGGTATGTTATTTTAATTTAATTTAACTAATATTTTTTTGTGACTAATATAGTTAATTTTAAACTTAAAATATTAATTTAATAATATAGGTGGAGAGACCAATTTTGTGTAACTAGGTCAGCTACACATGTAATGAGTCAGTATAGATGCATGCTTGATCTGCTTCAACCTGACCAGGTATGTGAATACTAAACTCAATTGAATTTTTTATACATATATTTTTTATATACTTGTCTTTAATATTTTTAATATAATATGTTATGATTCAGATTATTTAGGAGCCTTACAAAGCTGTTATGGACATTTTGCCCAATTTCTGTACGAGCGGTCAAGACATATGGCAAACGATAAGCCCACTCATATGTGTTTCACATTGGTGAATGGAATCTTCCTGATAGGGTAATCTAACAGTTTGATTTCCAATAGGATGTCCCGTTAGAGTGCAATATTGAACCCTTACTACATGACATTGACCTGAAAACTGCAGATGGGTCTAAAAAAGTTGCACATTTGGTAGTGCAATCGCACTATCGTAGAAGATTTATTGCAATCGGCATTTCAATTGGGCAATTCGATAGGGATGCAACTCAAGATTACATCCTTTGATATAATAATATTACGAGAAGCTACATTACTTGTCCGGGAGCGGCTTTGGGTCATTGGTATATAATCAAATATTGTCTAATTATTTTTAATTTAATTTTATTTGAAATCTTATCTAATTGTTTTGTAATTCATAGAGATCGAACAATAGTAGTCTTCGTGATGTTGCAAATGATCCAGATTAGGTATTTCTTATATGCAGTAATAACGCGAGTTACATGGAGGAATTACACTATATATACGATATACCTGTTGCACCTCCACTAGTTCCTAGGCATAGGGGATGTGCTCGAGCAGAAAAAGATGAGTTTGATGCGGTTGACCAAAATGCAAAGCCAGACTGGTTATGCTAGTCCGATGATGATGCAACCAACATTTAGTTCAGGATATTATGATTCAGAGGCCGCCCCATTGTCTTCAGACATGCATACACATGGGTGCGGTTGTGGAGAACATAATGAATATCTATATTATGAAGCGCCTGCAAAGGTACCACAGCAACCAGATCCATCAAAGTAATTAAAGCAACCTAGAGTTTAAAGTTGACGACGCCAGCCAACTCGAAATCGGCGACGTCTGCCTTGTGGGACACATTGATTTTTTTTTATTATTATTTTTAATGAAAGAAAAACAATAAATTATTGTACTAATATTGAAACTTTAATTTTATATTTTATTATTTTCTTATTATGAACAATAATTTTAGTGACGTTTTATGATTATTTTTCCATTTTTTCCATTGGTTTGGATAATTCTTTTGTGAAACTATTGGTTGGTTAGTGATAAAATATTTTTTTTTTCTTATTAAAAACTATAACGGTTTTTTAAAAAATGTTAGTTAAAATAATATTATTAAGTATACTTCTTATTTATTTAAAAAAAAAAAAGGTGAACCCTCGACCAAACACTCAAAACAAAACCTCACAAATTTCCATAAACTCTACAATATTTTTCTAAATATTTTAAAAAATACAATATTTTTCTAAATATTTTACAAAACCACAATATTATTATAATTTTACCTAGTTTAAGAATATAAATCTCTTGAGTTTTTTTAATTATATACATTTTTATGTCTCTAAAATCTTCATCTATGTTTAAAAATTTTAATAATCTTTTTGTCTTCGAACTATGTATTTTTAAATAATCTTTGTCTTCAAACTATTTTTTTTTCCTTCTCTGTAACTTTTTTTGTGCTAATATTTTCTAACTCTCTTTTTATTAATTTATTTATAAATTTATAAATGAATTCGAAAATTTGATTCTTATTCGTTATACTAATTCTTTTTCTTATTTCTATTTTTTTTTTTCATCAAAGTTTTGTTTCTCTAAAGTTTTTGTTCATTTCTTCAATTTTGGATCATATACAATTGTTTTTTAAGATTGTAAACAAATGTATTTTTTTTTAACTAGTCCTTAACACGTGCTTAGTATGTGAAATATTTATTTTGTTTTTATTTTATCAATGAGATCAATTTCTTTTGCTAGAGATTATTTTTCTTCTTTTTTTTTTTTTTTTTTTTTAA
>QLSR01000198.1:1222205-1236487 GCA_031780015.1 Citrullus colocynthis
AAAAAAAAAAAACTAAGCATGGTAGAAAAACAATTGAGGAGATAGCTTTTTCTTATAGCAACATTTCATAAATAGCAAATCAATCATCACCAAATCAACTATCAATTGAATAAATAACTCCTTTTGTAGTTGTAAGAGTGAAAGATGTTTGCAAAACTATTAGAATGTTCCAAAATTTTTGGTATTCCATTGGAAATAGTTTCTTTTATTTATTATTTTATTATTAGGAATAAAACAACAACCTTTTCAAACATACATTAATACAAACCTTTTGTAGTCAAACTAATTTAATAATATTATGAGTTAATTTGGGTAAATTATTATTATTATTATTGTTGTTGTTGTTATTATTATTATTATTTAAAACAATTTGAGTAAATTATTTTAAAACCATTAATCCTACCTAGTTAATTTGATACTTGTAAGTTACAAAATATGACGATAAAACTAGATTGGTTGGTATGGGGGCATTAAGAAGTTTTCAAAACCAATTTTAAATCCTTAAACAAATATAATATTATACAACAGAGAGGGTTATAATCGTCCAAAAAAATGTTTCTTCTACCATTGTATACTCGATATCTTCTCTATACAATCGTTATTTTAGTAATGTATGTGGAGAATAAATGAAAACCATATTGTTATTAATTTTGTAAATTTATTTGTTGCAACTTAAATTCATATTGATAGTTCACTTTATTTGTAAGAGTTTTTTTTCTTTGTACTTGGTCAATAGTATGACCACGTTTGCTCTGCTATACATTTTAAGATTACTCGGTGTATTGTATGACTATGTTGCTCAGCTATATACGTCGAGTTTCTCCGTATATAGTATGACCATGTTTGGGTACAAATTTTGGTGGTAAGTTTGATATTCATGTTTATGGGTATAACAATGATCATTCATGATTATTTTCTCTACATCAGATTTATGAAAACTACATTGTTATTAGATTACACCTATTTTATTTCTACCATTTGTGGTTTTAAATCACTGTCTCATGGATTTTATACCTTTATTTAAGCATGTTTTAGATAAACCACTACTCACTAGGCTTGTTAGCTCAACTTTTCTTCCTATATATATATATTTTTTTCCTACTAGGTAGCACTTCCTGAGTTTCCAACTGACTATGTGACGTATGTCAAATTCTGTATAGTTATGCACTTTTTCATGTTAAAAGTAAAAGGACTAGAGTTTTGAAGTATTGTTTATATTTGTCAAAGTTTATGTGCCATATAAGTTATAATGAAAACATGTTTCAAAGTTCAATTCATGGTCCACATAATATGTGAAATCCCAAATTTTCAGGTAATTTTTTTTTTAAAAAATTAATTATATTGAATTATTTAGTTAATTGTTTGAATTTTGAGGCTTAATTGGATTATGTTCAGAAAATAATTCAATTTATAGTAATCGTGATAAAAGATTTGGATTTAATTCAATTGGTGAAAATTAAACTTGTTTGTGAGAGATTTAAAAGTTGAATCTAACTTGAAGATTTGGAATTGAGTGAGGTTTAAGAATTTGCTTAATTTAAGAAAAAATGATGATAAGTTGGAATTGAATTTAAGTTGGGGAATTGATTTGTCAGAAGATATTTTGATTAAATGAATTATTAAGTGGTGGTTGGAAAAAATTGATTTGATGGGTTGAGGAAAATTATATTAAATAAGTTTGTGCTTTGTTTTGGGAAAAGAAAAAGGAAAAGAGAAATATATATATAGGATTTTAGAAATAGGAAAGAAAAAGAGAATTTAAAGAAGTATATATATAAGTCAATCTCGGATTTTAGTGGGTTTTGGCCTGTCATTTGCAAGCCATTGCCCAACCGCTATATCTTTCTGTATAGCTTCGCCAGCATCATCTGTTCTTCGTGGATAACGCCAAAATTTCAAGATTTGGTTAAGCCGGGGTTGTTGGTTTTCTCGTAATTTCGTGATTACTCATTGGTGTTCGTTTTGATTGTTGTTACCCACTAGGTTTGGGTCTTAGATTCAAGCTTCAAAGTATTTTGGAACCAGAAGCAAAAGCAAGCTATCCAAGCGGGTTAAAGGGTCGATTTAGGTTCGATTTTCGTTAGATGAATTGTTTGAAGTTTGGAAGAAATATTGTGACTTTGGGTAAGATTATTTGGTTTAATTGTCGAGTAAATTGTTGAGATTTGTGTCCTAAAGCCTCGTAATTGATTAGTTAATTAATTTAATTATTAATTATGCAATATTAATTCATCCATTATCAGAAGAAATCCAAGGTTATTGCAAGAAGTCTTAAACATGTATGTAGTTGACATACGAGTGGATCATGTTTAAGAAATAATCTAAAGGTCTATAATATATGGGTAAGGTTGGGTGTCTTATCCTAGTGACCCTATGGATACGACCCACTTTGTAATAGTTACAAATGGTTTGATCCAAATCGTTCATATAGAGACATGTGAGTGGGGGCATCCTATACAAAGAGTTTGTATAAGACTGAACCGCGAAATATTTAATCTCTCTTTGTAAATCCATTAATTAATGAGATTAATATTTCATAGGATGATCATGTGTGACTCGATCTTAATCCTAAGTGACTTATGAACTCCTTTTTGTGAGGCCGGTCCTTTGATTAGAATGGTGAGAGTGGCCAGAGTTGCTGACTCAATAAGCCTACTATTTTGGGGATTTGACTAAATAGGGAGTTGGGAACATAACTTCAGAAGATGGAATTTACTCCATTTCGGATAGGGTAAGTAGATGAGTAGCTCCCTTAAGTGCTGATTTCAGGTTTTGAACAAGGGGCCCCACTCTCTCACTAGCCTGAGAGGGACTTAGTTTATGGTTGGACTGTAAACAAATTGTTCATTAGAGAAATCAGTGGTACTTAAGGATAAGATGTAATTACAAGGGTAGAATGGACATTTGACCCAGCTGTAATTATGAACCACTCATGAAGGATTGACTTGCTTATACTGATTATATCCATTGACACAATTTGTCATACGGTGCACAAGAGTTCAACTATGGGTTTATAGTGGTTTGCCCTGTAGTTAATGAATGAAGATTAATTTAGTTAAATAGTTTAATTAATTAATCTTGGATCATTGGAGGTTATAATCTCTAAGTCCATAAGGTCCCCTTACTAGCTCACCACGGACCAACAAGGATCAACTATGTTGAAGGAAAAATTTGAAATATTCAAATTTATGAGAACAAATATTAATTGTATTGGATACAATTAGTTACATGATTTATTATATAAAGTTTATTGAATAAGATTCAAATTCTAACTTTATAATATGGAGAATTAATTTATTTGAATATAATTCAAATAATTAATTATTTATTTGGATGAAATTCTTATAAATAAATAGATGGAGAATTAATTAATTAATTTGAATTGGATTCAAATAATTAATTATTTAATTTGGATGAGATCCGAATTAAAGATTTTGTAGAAAATAAATATTTAAATGAGATTTAAATATTTTAAACCATTTAATATGAGATATTATTTGGATAGATATTTATTAATATTAGATATTATTAAATATTTAATTTAAAATCTCTGCAGAAGGATTATCCTAATAGGTTTAGAAGTAACCATAGAGTTCTATAAATAGGGCTCTTGGGAGCTCTCATAGAACACACATTCCCTACAAGAAATAGTTCCCACAAACCGGATCCTTGCTAGAGTCATAATAAGGAAGATCTCTTGGAAAAAGAAGACTATAAGGAAAAGACTATCGGTTCGGTTCGAGGAGAAGATTGAAATTATAGATCGGCGAAGGTGTGATGCTTAACTTTTTCTTAATTTCTTGTATTTTTAATTCTTTCACGAAATCAAAGAACGCGATCACACGCTTCCACCGGGATTCAATTCCCTTCCTAAATTGTATTTGGAATCAAGCCTAAAGACTCAATTTAAGTTTGGATTTATGTTTTAGGATTTTAATTGTAACGACCTAACTTCCTATGACTTAAACTAGGTCGTCACTATATGCATGCATATATCTAAAACGACTCTTTTTCATAATTTTTTTAAAAAAAAAACAAAATAACTTTTTGATTAAAACAAATATCTTTTGCAAAATCTAAATAACTGAAAATATTTGATCGGGTTACCCCTTATATAGAAAAAATAAAGCAAAAAAAAAAAAAAAAATTTAAAAAAAAAAAAAAATAACTTTTTGATTATAACAAATATCTTTTGCAAAATCTAAATAACTGAAAATATTTGATCGGGTTACCCCTTATATAGAAAAAATAAAGCAAAAAAAAAAAAAAAAATTTAAAAAAAAAAAAAAATAACTTTTTGATTATAACAAATATCTTTTGCAAAATCTAAATAACTGAAAATATTTGATCGGGTTACCCCTTATATAGAAAAAATAAAGCAAAAAAAAAAAAAAAAAACTCGCATAAACATCTAACCATGAGAAATTTTAAAAGAAAAATAAAATAAAATTCTAAATTCAAATCACATAACCAAAATTCTTAAAGATAAAAACATGAAATTTCTTATGTGGAAGCATCTGAATAGTCCCAATGGCAAGGTCAAGGTCTTCTCCCATCATTCGCCGAAGTGTCCTTTCACTTATCTGAAAAACATAACATGAAAAGAATGAGTATAAAATACTCAGTAAGTAATCCCACTACCGGGGTCAAGCTAAACACTTATGTCTAATAAGTGCTAGTGGGACATGCATACATTACTAATCCTGAATGCCCATCTAGTGGGCGATTTAACCCATCCTAATACACATCTGGTGGCCCGAAGGCTCACAACGTAGCAGGGCACCCGTCGGCACCCGGTAACATAGCAGGAGACCCGTTAGCTTTTGGTAACATAGCAGGAGGCCCATCAGCTTTTGGTATCGTAGCAGGAAACCTGGCGGCTTCTGGTATTGTAGTAGCATTAGGAAGGTAAATCACCACTTTTCTCTAAAGATGCTTATGTTAAGTTCACATCATAAATTATATCAAACATGTGCTATACCATCGTACTTATAAAATGATTCTAGGTATAAACAGCTCAATTTCACTCAAATTAAGCAGATCATTCAAAATTATTACAATTGTCTGGCTTAAAGGCCTAGTAGTAAGATTACTTACCTTGAGACTAGGTGCAAATAGCTAACCAAGCAGCCAATTCTCATAAAATCCTTGAATTAAAACCCTAAAATACAAATTAAAACTCAAATTAAGTTTTTAGGCTAGATTCCAAATACAATTTACTCAACAATTAAACCAAATAATCTTACCCAAAATGTAACTAAGCCACAATCTTCTTCCATACTTCAAACAACGGGTCCAACCAAAATGGACCTTTAAACCCGCTTGGACAGTGTGCTTTCCGTTTCCGAAATCTTTGGAAGCTTGAATCTAAAACTTAAACCCAATGGGTAACAATAATTAAAACCAACTCCAATGGGTATTTACGAAATTACAAGAAAATCAACCCTACTTACCAAAACAATCCTGACCTAACCAAATCTTGAAATCCCAGCGTAACCCACGAAAAAGGATGATGTCGGCGAAGCTGAATGTAGAAAGAGTAGTTGGGCGGCGACATGCAAATGACAGACCAAAACCCACTGACATATTGCCTTAAGTATATATATAATACTTCTTTAAATTCTCTTTCCCTTTCCTTTTCTAAAAGGCTAAATATATATATTTAAATTTCTCTTTTCCTTTTACTTTTCCCAAAACAAAACACAACTTATTTAATATAATATTTCTCAACCCATCAAATCAAATCTTTTCCAGCTACCACTTAATAATTTATTTAACCAAAATATCTCCTAATCAATCAATTCCCAAACTTAAATTTGATGCCAACTTATCCTCATATTTTCTTAAATTAACCAAGTTCTTAAATCTCACCCAATTCCAAATCTTCATGTTAAATCCAACTTTTAAATCTCCCGAAATAAATTCAATTTTTCACTAGTTGAATTAAATCCAAATCTTTTATCACGATTACTTTAAATTGAATTATTTTCTAACATAATCCAATTAAAGTCTAAAAATTCAAACAACGAACCAAATAATTCAAGATAATTAATTTTTTTTTTAAAAAAAATTACCTGAAAATTTGAGATGTCACATTAATTATTGGTTTTGTGAGTATTTGGTTTTTTGTGGCTACTTATTGTTGTTGGCTTTGGTTGTTGATTATTCATTAATTTGTTTGGTCTAAATTCAATTTAGGCATGCCATTTTAATGCTAGGTGGAAGTTTTGGGAGGTTGGAAGTGATTTCGGGATAAGTCACACCTTGGGTATAATTGTTTGGATTAAATTTGGAATAATTTGTGATTGAAATTAAGCTTAGAGATTTACTGTGAGTTTGGGGTATGCTTTAGTTATTTGTTCAAGAATTTTATAGGAATTGGTTGTTTCTACAATTGGTTGTTTCAATAGCTATTTGGACTTAACCCTGAGGTAAGTAATTTTACTACTAGAACTGTCCTTGAGCCAGACGATTTAGACAGTCTAATTAATTTGATTTGTCACACCCCCTCCTAGGTACCTTCTTAACCCAGGAGAAAGTGTGAGGACAGCAGACACCGACCCTCTTACAACATCCATTGCCAACCTTATACCTTAACCATCACATAATAAGCAGATATACACAATGTTTGAACAACATACTTTAACCAGGGTTAAGCTATCAAATAGACATTGATTTACACTCAAACCATATATTTACATAAGTTCATCAACATCAACCTTAACCCTCTATATGTACAACACATGTTTAAGATCAAATATTTACAATTATAAAAATTCCAGAAACTAATGGTGGGCCCAGACAGTTGTTGTGTAGATTAAGCACCCCGGACTCGCTCGCTACCTAAAAAACAAAAAAACAAGGAAAGCATGAGCTAGGTTGCTCACTGAGTGACTTGTTTTGTAAAAACCTTCCTTTAACTCGAAAGTTAAACAAACTGTAATCATTCTAAAACAATGTGTAAGTAACATCAATTCAAAGTCATATCCACATGCAGAACATGCTCAAGTGACATTGTCATACCATATATGTTCATTTCAGAAAAAGATACACGAAAATTCAGTTTATTTCAAAAACATCTTCCTTAGTTGAGGCGGAGCGGAGCTCAACACTAATCAACGTCGAAAACATCCTTAGTTGGGGCGGAGTAATCTCGGCACACCCAACGTCGAATATCCTTAGCTGTCTGGAGTAATCTCAGCACAACAGAGTCTATCATCCCTCTATGTGCACATAGATATCATATCCTGGGTTACCCAAATACCTTCTCAGAGTCCTTTAGTACCGGGTCCCATATATGAGATTTAGGCCACCCACATGCCTTCTCCGAGTCCTTCAGCATTGAAGGCTATCTCTATACTCAGGTTATCCACATGCATTTTTCAAATCCTTCAGCATTGGGAACCATTTTTACATTCCGGCTATCCACACGCCTTCTTCGTGTCCTTCAGCATTGGGAGTCTTTTCAAAAACATTATTAAAAAGCAACATGCTTCGAAAATAACATAATATAAATTCACGAGTTTATAACATTTCAAATCTTCACAATCTCATTAACAATCATCAATGTTTTCCATAAAGTCATAGGTTACTAGATAGCATGCCTTTCGTAAAACTCGTTTAACAACCAGCATGCTTCAAATGATTCTCAATGTAAAACACATAATATGCACGTTAAACCCATGAAAGCACAAACATATAAACATGTTTCCAAACATAATCTTACAACATAAAAATTTTGTTTAAAGTAGACTCATTTTAAATAAGATTGTCATTCACTACTTGTCCCGGGCCTTTAGTGGGTTATACGCCTTTTCTAGCTCCTCTCGGTCTGAAATAATATGTTTCCCTTGGTTAGATTTCCTTAAAACTTCTTTTTGCATAGCAAACAAGCCTTAGACATTTCAATTATTCACCACTAAGACTCTACTTCATAAAGAAAACCATCATCGAGACTATATTCCACAAAGAAATGCTCAATCGAGGCTACATTTCATAAAAGAGTTCACTGATGAGCAAGATTCAGGCCATTAGCAAGGCTAAACCAACAAATTCAAGCAAAAGACCAAACTGTACCAGCGATACAGTAAACTAGCGAGACTAGTGAGACTAGCGAGACTAGCGACACCAACGAGACTAGCAATACCGAGTGTGAGTTGTGAGACAAAAAGCCTCTAACGACACTAGTGACACTCGTCTCGCTGCTCACCCTTTATACCTTCAATGTTGCTGCTTCCTCTAGCGATAACCGTGTTATTCTGCTTTTATCTTTGCTTCTATTTTCACTTCTATCTGTTAAAAGTTGTATTTTTAGCCCGAATTAGAACTTCTTCCCTTCTATAAACTTATAAAGAAATGTGTTTTCTAGCTTATCTCAAAATTTCGGAGCTTAATTCCTCTTCGTTCTACAGATATTCTCAATTTACTTTGCGCTGCTTTAGATAACTAGGAAAATCCGTATCAACCACTTCCACCTAAAATTTAACATGTTTCTCTTCACATTTAGCTCAACCATCCTTCACAAGAGTTGTTAAAAATTGGGTTAACTTACTAACCTCAAATTTCCAGCGGTAGGAGAAAATGATCAGAACTTAGTTTCACACATATACGGCTACCGACATACCCACTTTCTCTTTCCTTTTCATTTTTTTTTTTTAGTTTTATTTTCACATAAACAAAGTAACTCCTAAACTTGATTTACCTTGTAATAATTTAGAATTCACTTACCAAAAATATTTTCGATTTTCTTCACTTCTTCCTTCAATCTACAAG
This sequence comes from Citrullus colocynthis, assembly GCA_031780015.1. Lineage (NCBI taxonomy): Eukaryota > Viridiplantae > Streptophyta > Magnoliopsida > Cucurbitales > Cucurbitaceae > Citrullus > Citrullus colocynthis. The sequence continues at coordinate 1,230,978 of QLSR01000198.1, forward strand.
AGGAAAAACAATTTAGTCCATATCGGTACTACATACTTACATTTAGCTCTGAAAATGAAAGTAAGGTTCACATGATTTGTTTAGGTGGAATTGTGAATCCTAATATGGTTAGAACTGCTTCATGACCATGATGATGCTAGTGATTGATATTGTTATGTTTAGGACTTTGAAATGTGCACTATGATTTATGATATGAATTTTCTATGTGCATGTTATATAGTAAGTTAAAGGTGACGATTTGCCCTCCTAACACTATTATGTTAATGGAAGCATATGGGATTCCTACTATGTTATCAGATGCCTATGGGTTTCCTGCTATGTTCCCAGAAACCGACAGGTTTTTTACTATGTTACTGGGTGCCGACGAGTGCCCTACTATGTTTTTGAGCCTTCAGGCCACTAGATGTGTGTTAAGATGGGTAAAATCGCTCACTAGATAGTCATCCAGGTTTAGTGTGTTTATGCATGTTTCACTAGCATGTTGCACTTATTGGATATAGGTACTTAGCTTGACCGAGTAGTGGGGTTACTTACTGAGTATTTTGTACTCGCAATTTTCCCATTATGTTTTCCAAGTAAGGGAAAAGACACCTCAGTGAATGATGAAGTAAACCTTGATCGTGCCATTGGGACTAGTCAAATGCTTCCTCACAAGATTTCATGTTTTCATTTTTAGGAAATTTTGGTCCTTCATTTGGATTCAAAACTTTTTTTTCCCTCTAAAATTTTGTTATTGCTAGACACTTTATGAAGTTTCATATTTTATTAAATTGTACAAGGGGTACCCCGATCAAAGATATATATATATATATATATATATATATTTTGCAAAAGACAATTATTTTAATAAAATTTATCTTGATTTGTAGTAAAATTATGAAAAAGAGTCGTTTGAGATGTATGCATGCATATAGTGACAGCTAGTTCAAGTCCTAAGAAGTCGGGTTATTACGTAATATATTATATTTTAGGCGAATGTAATTTGACGGTAGACTCCATTGCATGTTTAAGGTCTACTATCATCACTTCTCCTCTTAGGTTTAGGTATGGTAATTTGGGGCTGGATGTGACAAAAAGTACAAAATCTTTTAGCTCTACATGGTATTGATCTTAGAATAATTAATAATGGTGTACTAAAAAACAATAAATTAATAATAGCAAAAAGCCGAAAAAAAAATCAAAGCTATCATTTAGATTTTGTAGTCAGGTTTTTAAAACTAAGATTATTTCATAAATAATGAAAGAGTGAAAAAAGCAGAACAACTCAAACTTACTACTTTACTGAAAAGACAATGTTTGAAATGACAATGTTTTTCCTTAAGAAAAATGCAAGTATTGCACATGTGTTAGGGTGTGTTTGAAATACATTTTCAAGTGTTCCATTTAAAAAATAAATAAGTTTGAAAGAAATTTAAGTGTTTGGCAACCACTCAAAATAGTTTTTCAAGTGTATGGTACAATTTTTATCAAAAATATTTAAATAAAATCATTTTGAAAAACACTTTTTTCTTAAGTCAATCCAAATGGGCCCTTAATCTTTTTCTATATCAACATTCTTTATTTATCTAAACTATTGATTATTACATTGATGTTAGTGATGAACTCCTTAATCATGAGAACCACAAAACTTGTTTTTACTTGAGGAGAGAATTAAATTAGTTAAAACTAGTGTAATGAAAAGAAGGAGAAAGAATATGTTGAAAGAATGACACTTGTATCTTTTCGCAGTGGAGGCTCATTGAATCTACAAAACTCAAATTAGTTTGGCAGTGAAAAGCTAATAACACACCAAAGAAGGAGAAATCTTAAAAAGAACGCTTCAATGCATGTGCACCCCACCGTGCTTGTCTACCTCTATTATGTTTAATTAATCTTTCTTAATATGTTGTTCTTTACCATAATTGGTTTCTCAATCAAATAATCTATTTACAGATTTAAATTTTTTGGTCGGGAATTTGAATAGTTTTTTGTTTTACTTATTGATTTTAATACAAAATAATAGATTATGTAACTCAGGTGCTTTTGTTACAAGTAATTTAATTTTCAACTAATTCAATTAGAGATTTTTATAGATCAATTCCTTTTGAAAACTTATTAATGTCCAAATAATTGAATATTTTCATATAAGGAATTTAATGAAATTTTCGGACCAAAATACCCCTTGTAGTGGGTGGCTAGATAAAGAAAATATATTGGGAAAATCTTTCCATATTTATGAAGCACCTTTAATGATGGAGAGAGAAACTGCATTTATTATATATTAATTAGTTGAGATTTTCTTTCCATTTTTTATTGGAGAGAAAAAAGACATTTAATCTGATATTATTTTTCATTTAGCGTATTTCACATATTAACCAACTAGTTTTACTAACAAATTCATAGCTATTTTTAAATATACCTTAGAATATTGTATTAGATATTTGCAAATATTCTAACAAATATATATAATATACTGGTAAGTATATTTGAAATGTACTCAAGTAGATGGTTGTACCATTCAAAAGTTTCGATATAATAGTATCCATATGACAATACAATATATAAATTATGGATATATATGGTTTATATACTATGATATATCAGTTATACCACAATATATAAATCACAGATTTAATCAATGTTCAACATAAATCATAATATATATCATAATTTTTATTTATGTCATAGTATATATCACAAATTCAAAGTAGTTAGAAATAAACAAAAATATTTACCGTAATATATCAATCATAAATAGACTCAATGTTTAACATAAAACATATATATAAGTGTATATATATCATACCAAAAATCTAAATAAAAAAGGAAATTTCTTCGTGGTTTGCGTGCGGAAGAACCCTCCACATCTTCATCTCCTTCTCCGTGAACCCCTTGGTCATAGACCGAGCATGGTCTGTTGTCGTTCAACCAATCAAAGAAACCCATGGTTAAGGAACTATAGCCGTCGACGATCGAGTCTGTGCGTTGCAGTGGACAGAACCCTAGCCATTTTCCATCACAACAAACCCTCGTCCGGGGGTTGAATTGGTAGCAATGAGTTTGGTTGCTAGTAGGGGATTGAAGGAAAGAGGAGTTGAATTAGCTAGGTGGGGTGGTGATCTGGGTCGATAAGGGCTGTGTCGAGGGCAAGAAGTTGTCCGATGACAAGGTGTGGGCAAAAGAGAAGAAAAGAAGAGAAGGGGAATCAGAAGGGGTGGGGGAGCACAAGATGAGAAAACCTATAGCCATTATTGGAAAATAATTAAATTTTCTTAAAAAGCATATGTGACCTTTGAATTTTCTATTTAAAACAAAAAAAAAAAAAAAACTCTACTTACATGTTGGGTGGGGTCTAAATGGTAATTAAGTCCTAATTTTATTGTAATTTTTAAAGAAAGTTAGACATTATTGGAAATAAGGAAAAACTTCAGCATTTATGAAATATAAGGTCCTTTGTTAGGGCCTCACGTGTAGATAGGTCATTTAATTAATTAAATAGAGTATAAATTGTGTAATTTCAATTAAATTTCATAACCCTTCCAAATTAAAATTAATTCAAAACCGTGAAAACAAAATTGAATGGTCTTATTAATTGCTTAAAAAATGACTTAAATTTTTTATTCAAATTCAAATTAATGGAGAAACATCTAAAAAAAATTATTGGAGAAACCTTTCAAATTTCTATTCACTTATAATTGAATTACATAATTGTCACCAAATTTGTCGCAACGTCATCGCGACACAGAGTGACCGGCGTCCTTTCCTAAGGGCCTCTTCCGAGGTGAAAGATTTTGAGTCACCACCAATCATTATAGATGTGATTGGTCACCTATTTTGAAAGAAAAAATTGTGGTATGCTTTTCCAAAGATAGGTTTGGGGGTAGCTGAATGTAGGAAGGTATTAGCACCCTACAACAACCGTTTGAATTTTATTTTTTTTTTTTGGTTATCCAATTCATTCTATTAAAGCTAGTCTTTAATTGAAGAAAAAAGTTATTTTATTAGAAAAAAAATTAAATAAAGTATGACTAATTGAATAGTTTTCAAGTAGAGTTGATACCATACGGTCAACTTAAGTACTTTAGCCTAGACATAACTATTGCTTATAATCAATTTTATTTAAAATTAATATTCAAACTTTATTTTTATATTATAAATTGAACTGAAATGGAGAAAATTAAGTAACACCTAAATGTTCAAATTAAATTTGAAAATGTTTCACTACATCTCACTCTAACTTTAAAATTTAGTAGAGTCGCATTTTGCGAGCGAACATGCGTCCATCAATTTATTATCATGTTAATGTTTGAAATTTCTAGTTAGAGAAAACATTTACCTCAGGAATTTTGAGACATTTGGCAATCTCAACTTCGTCGTAGATTTAGCACAATAACTAAAGAAATGTCTCATGTGGATCAACTCATATTTTAGAAGTAAAATATGAATCAATACTTATAAGTGGTGTAAGCTTTAAAAGAAAATTAAAGTTCGTTTCATAAATCAAGGTGAAAACCAAATTGAAATTTTATTTAGAAACATTTAAATTTGAGTGAAATTGACAATCAATTAAAAACTTTGGATTAAAACTAAGTTTAATATCATTCATGAAAAAATAAGGTGAAATTGAAATACTCTTTTCAGAAAACTTTAAATTTAAACAAATTTGAAACTCATTAAATTAAATTGAAGGGCTTGATACCTCATTGATATTGAAATTCTTTTTAAAACAACAAATTGAGATTAGATTAAGATAAAATTTAGAGGGACTGTATGAGAGCTAAGCCCAACATTTAATTAAATCCAATCTAAAAAATCAATAAGAAAACAGACTTGAAATTGTTTTCAAATTCCAATCCATATGCATTGAGATTTCAAAAGAAATGAAATTAATGTTTAATTTAGGAAAAAAATTGAAATTAAACTAAACTAAAAACTCCAAATCAAAAAGTTTTTATTCAGAAGTTTAGAGGATAAATTAAATTAAGATTTATTTGCAAAATTCAAATTGAAAACTTTTGTAGACAATCCAATTAAAACTCATTTGGAATTCAATGAGAGTATTCTAACCAAAACCAAATCGAAGTTTAATTAGAATAATCTAAAACTAATATATGATAGAAACAAATCATATAAATATTTTTTTAAAAAATGAAATAATATAATAATGAAACTAAAAAGTGGTGGGATCCACCAACTTTACCAAACTTTCATTCCTCTCCTCATTTTTTCATGATTTCACCTTGTTCTTTATCCTCTTCTTCTTCTTCCTTCACTTCGTTCCTTCTTCTTCAATCTCTTCTTTCATTATAGTGGGTTCTTGTCATTGTTGTGATGTTTCAGCCCTCACAAAATTTTTCTTTTTCACTTGTTCCTTCCTCTATATATTTTTCACTCTGTCTCTCTACTTATCCTTCAATGTGTATAATTATCTCCCTTCCTTGTCTCTTTTATCTATGTGTCTCCTTCTACTTCATTGTGTATATTCCACACTCTCCCCTCACTGTGTCCCCCCCCCCCCCCCCCCCCCCCTC
>QLSR01000198.1:1241126-1292151 GCA_031780015.1 Citrullus colocynthis
AAAAAAAAAAAAAAAAAAAAAAAAAAAAAAAAAAACTTAGCTCTCAACAAAGCTAAAGAAATTATAACTCATTCACTTCTCAAAATTTGTCCACAATGGGAAGAAAAAGGGCCTTTTTATAGCCATTACACCATACACATAATTGATAAAAAGAAAAACCAAAAGACATAATTAAATGGCTGATTTATGGAGAAAAGGGTAGTTTCAATTCTCCATAACCCCCCATTAAAAACAAGACTTAAATAAAAATAAAAAATTGAAATTATAATTAAATACCAAAAACAAAAGTGTTGTCTTATTAAATTTAATATATAGTTATAATATAAATCTCATTCAATTATTTAATATTTGAATCTTATTCAAATACACTATTCTCTCATATAATAAAGTATAATTTTGAATTTCATTTAAAATTAACTTTATATCATAATATATCTATATACCTTATTTTAAGGAAAATTATTATAAATGAAAAAATATCAAACTATTTACAAATATAGCAAAATTTTACTTTCCATCTATGATAGACTGCAATAGACCCAAATAGATATCTATCACTGTACCAGATATCTATCCGTGTCTATCTGGTACAGTGATAGATATATATTTGGGTCTATTGCAGTTTATCATAGATGGAAAGTAAAATTTTGCTATATTTGTAGTTATTTTCAACAGTTTTTCTATTTTGCTATGAAGTGAGTGACACATGGTTGAGTTAATGAATGTTGATTAATTTAATTAATTAATCTCGTATCGTTGGAGCTTCTGATCTGTAGGTCCTTTAGGTCTCCATGCTAACTCATTAAGGTTAAAAAAAGAATCATCTAATTTTTGATTAATTTGAATTGTTCAAATTAAACAAGGGGATTAATTGAACAATTAAACATATGAAAAGTAAAATTTTGCTATATTTGTAGTTATTTTCAACAGTTTTTCTATTTTGCTATGAAGTGAGTGACACATGGTTGAGTTAATGAATGTTGATTAATTTAATTAATTAATCTCGTATCGTTGGAGCTTCTGATCTGTAGGTCCTTTAGGTCTCCATGCTAACTCATTAAGGTTAAAAAAAGAATCATCTAATTTTTGATTAATTTGAATTGTTCAAATTAAACAAGGGGATTAATTGAACAATTAAACAAGGCACTCAACCTTATCCATATACTACAGATCATATAAGTTATTACTTGAACTGTCACACCCTCACCCAGATTACCCTACAACCTAGGTTCAGGAGTGAGACCACACATACATATCACGAGGAAACATTTAAATCATCAATAACCTAACAGCTCAGTCATGCCAATCAGTAGAAACTATAATCACTTAATAGTACTAAGTGGACATTTCAACAAGGAATTTCATAATTAAAAGATTAAGTTTACAAACACCAACTCTCTCTCATGGACATGCGTATATACGAGAAGTAGGAATACAAAGAATATTTACAAGTCCCTAGGAGGTACACCAAAAGTTCTATACCCAGACAAGGTTCTCTTCTAGTTAGGCGTTTGGATCGCTCTCGCTACTTGAGGCATCAACAACAAACAAGCAAAACAGAGAGTGAGCCTAAGCCCAGTGAGTGGTTAACAAGCAAGAATATGTATCACGTATCCAAACAATACAAACAGTAATCACATACATATCCCTATTACGCTTTACTTTCAATTACTCAACCCGTGCCTTCACTCAATGTCCCTCAGAACGTATGCCTTCACATCATGTCCCTCGACATTTAACATTCCCATGCCTTCGTATATATATTCCCTCGGCACTAACATATCACTTTGCATGTTATCTCTTCCCTGTGCCTTCACCCTTAGTCCCTCGGCATCATCATTCATTGTCATTCATTCCCTTAACCTGTCCTGTATGCCGTCACCTTTGGTTCCTAGGCATACCATTCAAACTCTTATTATTTCAGCACCTTCACCTACGGTCTCTCAGTGCTAAGCCACACATCTCATACTGGACTTCCATATGCTTTCGCCTATGGTTTCTCAGCTATGGAGTCCATTTTTCTCCACTCAAGTGCCTTCACATCCTGTCTCTCAGCACTGAGTATATGATATCATCTTCCCACATGCCTTCACTTATAGTCCCTCGGCATTGGGCTCTCATACCTAGCATAATCATCACTTCCTTTCAAACAATCACATAGTCATATGACATCTCAAGAAACATGTATGCACACTACAAACACAAACATATAACATATCAATATCATAAATCACTACGCGCAAGAAAATAGAAACCACTCACAAATTGTCCTTCGTCCCAAATGGGTTATATGCCTTCCCGACCTCTTCTTGGCCTTAGGAGGTAAACTTGGCCAATTCTTCACTGGTTTGTCTCTCCCTTGCGTTTAGAGCAAGGCTGTCCTGCCGTCTCCACCAAGTTTTCTAAGACAGCTTGATATCTTCTTCTTTCCTTTCACTTCTTACTATTCAAAATCATGTATTTAATTAGAATCACGACTTCTTTCCTTCTACAAACTTGTAGAGAAGGGAGTGTTCTGTCTTACCTCAAAATTTCATGGAGTTTCTCCTTCCTGTTTAACAGATATAATGACTTTCCTCCATACTGCCCAGATTTCTCAGCAAAGCTGCACCAGTAGTTTCTCTTTAGATTTTCGCATGATTTCAAGCTATATCAATCGAAGTACCCTTCATGAAAGTTGTTAAGAAATGAGTTAACTTGCTTATCTCAAAATTTCAGCTAAAGTCTCGTTCTCGTTAGTGAGATATCCTCAAAATACCACGCCTCGCTCTAAACGTTCGACAGCAGGTAAGTGTTCTGCTCTCTCACTCTCCTTCAAAAATGGTGGAAACCCTCACTTTCTTCTCTGTTTCCCTCTTCTCTCACTCTCCTCGACCCTTCAGCTATGAAATAACACCGTTTTAATCCTCTGGCTTTGTTAAAATAATAATTAAATGGTCGGGTTTATCCTTTAACCCAGTTAACCGACTTACTTTGTCTAGAAGCTTCACGCCGGCCCAAGAATTTGCCCAAGGCCATTCACACATTGAAGTTCCAGACGCAGCGCCATAGACATGACGCAGGCGCCTCTCATGCATGCGTTACACCATTTCCTGATGCATGGTACTCTTTTCTCTTCGACGCATGATATCTCATCGCCAACTCTCGATCATTCCTTAGCGCAGCACAATACTTTCATCACACTATGCTATTAGCGTCAGTCACCGCATCGCATAGTAGAAGATTTCTTCGACGCATGACCTACCATCACTAACGCACAAGTATACTTCTCCTGTCAACCCATGGCATCTCTTGGGAGTTTCTGTTGAACACTTAAACATATTTCATATTTTAACCAAGGCGCCTCTGTTAACCGCATGATTCGTCACGCCCTTGTCAATTTTCCTCGGCGCCTAACTTTTACTGTCAACGCATGGTTCTCTTCGCTGGTCTCCAACGCATAGCTCCTTACCGATGCCTATCATTACACATACCCAAATTTACTATCTTTCATAACTTAAGTATAGGTTAGGATGCGTTGCTTACATGAACATAATCCACCTATATGTCTATCATATTGTTCAAGTTACATGAATAACCTTGGATCTTTCCTTAATGGATAATTGCATATATACAATAATCAACCATTATTTCAAATAAGTTATTAACTATAAGGCTTTAGGGCATACATCCTCACAAGACCATCACCGGTTGTTATAGATTTGGGCAAAGGCATCGGTCGAATGTAGCCATTGTAGATTTGTCTAATCCGACTCCATGCTCCATTCGCTTCCTTGTCGTGCTCATTAAGTATTCGATTCTGGCCATTGTAGATTTGTTTGATTCTGTTACAAATTCGTTCAACTCTAATTCTGTTTGATTTCAACCATTTTTCATATATGTTCGATTCTGTTGCAAATTCGTTTGACTCTGTTTCTTTTTGATTCTGGTTGATTCCATCTCTACCATTGTAGATTCGTTTGACTTTGTGCATAACTATTCAACTCTATTACAAATCTGCTATAATATAATTATTTTTTTGGTATCCAGTTGCAAATTTGTTTTGGTTTTATCCCACTTTCTTCCTCTCTGCCTACTTTTACTGGAGAAAAGCGATGTATTGTGCCCTATTAGCACCATACTTGATGGTACAAATGATATCACTTGTGCTCTTTAAATAAGGAGTTTTTTTTATGGGTCGCAAACTATGGTGAATTGTTGCATGATCACCAAACCTATCAAAAGCATGCCTAAAAAGGATAGCACCGATGGTGATTCCTCAAAACTTGTTGATGATGATGTCGATAAAGACTCTACCAAAGAAGATGCTAAATTTATCAAATGACTAATGGATTGGATAGCTAAACTCATCAAATAATAGCTTGGTTGGGTAACACCTCTATTCCTACCATACATACTCAATTGATGCATTTGACACTACTAAAGAACTTTGGGATTTTTTAGCTACAAACTTTCAATCTATTGATCTTGCTCATTATTATCAGTTACACGCCACTCTTGTTAGTCTTAATCAAGAAGTTGGGCAATCTATGAATGAATATCTCGCTGCTCTTCAGCCTATCTAAACATAGTTGGACCAAGCTAAAATCAATCCTAATCATTTGCGCCTCATCAAAGTTCTCATGGGACTCTGTCTAGAGTATGAATTAGTTTGTGATGCCTTATTACAGCGCAATCCTCTACCATTTCTTGATGCAACAATCCAAGAAATTTTGTTTGAGGAGAAAAGACTTAGTATAGTCTTCTCCCTGTCATTTGATGTCGCTCTCACAACCACTCATTCATAACTTGCAGATGATTGCAGGTATTGTCATAAGTTTACTAGTTGTCCTACCATTGAGTGTAGGTATTGCCACAAGAGAGTTCATATTTTGGATATTGTCCTACTCAACCACCTTGCCTTCTAGGCCACTTTAATAAATTAAAAAGCTCTTCTAAACTAGTTCCTCATCTATTGTTCCTGTTGCTACCTCCTCTGATGTCACCACTCCTCTAATTCTCCATATTATGACCTTCAAGATTTACTGAAAGAAGTGATCTCTTTCAGTTCTACTGCTCTTGCTATCACACCAAGTACTTATTGGCTACTTCATTTAGCTTGTTGTAATCATATGACCTTTAATATAGCATTACTATCCTCCTCCACCCTGTCAAATATTTTCCCCGATTCATTCTAGGGATGGTGATTGCATGACTATTTCTCACATTGGCACGGTTGATACACCCACCATAAATCTTTCCAACACTTGTCATGTCCCTAATCTGACATTTAATCTAACTTATGTTGGCCAACTATGTGACCTTGGTCTAATTGTCCTTTTCTCTCCCCATGGTTGTCAGGTTTAAGATCTACCAATGGGACGAAAGATTGGTATGGGTTAAAGGTGGGAAGATTATTTGAACTCACATCTTTTCAACCACCCACTTTTCCATCTATTGCTAATGTTGTCACTGATATATATTAGTGGCATATTTGTCTTGATCTTGTATCTTCTAAAAAACTTTGTAATTTAGTTTTTGTTGGTAATTTGAATAATGTTTCCAAATTTTGCTCATTTATCTATTTGCATTGTAAGCTTGTAAAGTAACTTGCTTTATCATTCAACATTATGTGATACATCGTTTTGTCTAATTCATTTTGATATTTGCGGTCCTGCTCCTACTACTACAGTAAATGGTTATCGATATTTTATTTTATTTATTGATGACTACTCTAGTTTTACATGGATATATTTTCTTCAAAATCATTCTTCCTTATCTCAAATTTACATTGGTTTTGCCTATATGGTTCACACCCAATTTTCTCGAACCATCAAAATTCTTCGCACATATAATGCAATGGATAATGGGACCAAAAATACAATAAGTAATTATACTACTACATCTTGAGAAGCAATTCTCACATCTATTGGGAGCCTATGTTTTTCAAGTGAAGTGGTCTTCATTTGAAGTTGGAAAGATTAAAGTTCTTGTTGATAGGGAGTCTCACACTTAGGGAAGTAATAGCATCGTAAAAGTGCTATTTTCCCTAGCTTAATTTGGGCTCTTTCATGGATTTTATGTGTTTATGTTATTTTCCCTACCTTAGTAGCATCTCTCAAGTGGGATTTGAGCAAATTATGCACCTTAGAGCGTTATGGGCCGTTTGGGGTTGATTTGAAGCTATCGAAAGTGAAAACGGGCACCCGAAACTCAAGGACGTAAAAATTACAAAAATGCCCATGGAGTAGCGCAGCAAAGAGCGCAGCTATGCTGTGCTATACGCTCAAAGGCCGAGAGCAAAAATGGTGAGAGCGCAGCGATGCTCCTCTAGACAAAATAATTGAAGTAGGCAAGCTTTACGGAGATAAGAGAGGTTTAGGCTATATTGGTGAATGCTCTACTACAAGTTCTAAAACTATATTTGTTAAAGCATCTTCTATTGTGCCTAATATGCCTAATATTGTGTCTAATAATGCTAAATCTAGTTTTGTGCCTATATGTCATAATTGTGGTGTTGAAGGTCATATTAGATCTAAGTGCTTTAAATTGAAGTATGCTCATAGTACTTCAAGAAGAAATTTTTCTAAAAGAGCAAAGTTCTAATGCTCCATGAAAGAATTTCTCCAAGAAAAGTAAAGTGCACAAATTTGTCTTGAAAGATAGATCCTTGCATAATGTTGTTTGTTTTTTTTTTTTTTTATGGCAAGTATGAACATAAACCTTATTATTGTTACTTGTCTAGATCCAATGCTTTTAATGAAAAATGAAATGGATCTCAAAGTTTGTAAATGCTGAAACTCTTAGACCCAAATAAGTATGCGTACCAAAGAATCAAACCTGAAATTTCTGTTCGTATGTTTGTTTAAAAGCCTCCAAGAAAAATAGATGGTACTTGGATAGTGGTTGCTCAAGGCAGATGACCAGAGACCAATCCAAGTTTATTTATTTCTCTAAAAAGGATGGAGGTATGGTAACATTTGGTGACAACAAGAAAGGTAAAATAATTGGTAAGTATGATATTGGTAACGAGTCTTCTATTTCTATTGAAAATGTGCTTTTTAGTTGATGATCTAAAGCATGATTTACTTAATATTAGTCAATTATGTGATAAAGGATTTAGAATTGTTTTTGATAAAAAGAATTGTATCATTGAAAATGCTAGTGATAGAAAAGTCTTGTTTGTTGGAAATAGAGATGGAAATGTATACACTATTGATTTGAATGATAATTCTTGGTTATGACATAGAAGACTAGGATATGCTAGCATGCACTTAATTTCAAATATTTCCAAGAATTCCTTGGTTAGAGGTCTTCCCAAATTTAAATTTGAAAAGGATAACGTTTGTGATGCTTGTCAAATGGGTAAGCAAACTAAATCCTCTTTGAAGTCTAAAAATGTGATCTCTACTACTAGACCCCTACAACTATTACACATGGACTTATTTGGTCCTTCTAGAATTGCTAGCTTTGAAGGGAACTATTATGCATTCGTGACAGTTGATGATTTTTCAAGATCTACGTGTATTTTGATGATAAAACATAAGGATGATACTTTGAAAAGTTTTATTAGTTTTGCAAAAAGAGTTCCAAATGAAAAATGATTTTTTATTTCTAAAATTAGAAGTGATTATGGAGGAGAATTTGATAATGATGCTTTTAAAGCTTATTGTGATGAAAATGATTTTTCTCATAATTTTTCCTCAAGAACTCCTCAACAAAATGGTGTGGTTGAAAGGAAAAATTGTAGTTCACAAGAATTTGCTAGGTCAATGTTGAATGAGTATGGTTACCTAAATATTTTTAAGCGAAAGCTGTCAACACCGCTTGCTATGTTTTAAATAGAGTTTTAATTAGACCATCTTTAGCTAAAACTCCTTATGAGCTTTGGCATGGCAAAATTATAAATATTGGGTATTTCAAAGTTTTTTGTTGTAAATGTTTTATTTTGAACAACAAAAACAAAATTTGGAAATTTTGATTCTAAAACAGATGTTGGTTTTTTCCTTGGATATTCCACTACTAGTAAAGTTTATAGAGTTTTTCAATAAGAGAACTTTAGTTATTAAGGAATCTATGCACGTTGTGTTTGATGAATTTTGTAATATTATTTCTAATGAGTCTATTTGTAGTGATGATTTAGAAAAATATTTTGGATATTTACTTGTAAGTGAAAAATGCAAAGAAATTGTTCCAAATATGGAAGAAGTGAGCATCAATGAAAAGAGGGAAGATGATTCTTCATCTATGCCCAAAGAGTGGAGATATGGGCTACGCCATCCCAAGGATTTGATTCTTAGTGATCCCAAACAAGGGGTGAAAACTCGTTCTTCTCTCAATTTGTTTAGTAGTCTTACTTTTGTTTCTTAAGTTGACCTAAAAGTTTTAAAGATGTCGAATGGGATGAGTTTTGGATTTTAGCTATGCAAGAAGAATTAAATCAATTTGAAAGGAACAATGTTTGGGAATTAGTCCCTAGGCCTTCTAATGCTTCTATAATTGGGACTAAATGGGTTTTTAGAAACAAGATGGATTAACATGGAAATATCATTAGAAATAAAGCTAGACTTGTAGCTCAAGGTTATTATCTAGAAGAAGGTATAGATTATGAAGAAACTTTTGCACCGGTTGCTAGATTAGAAGCTATTAGAACATTGCTTGCTTTTGCCTCTTATAAGAATTTCATTTTGTATCAAATGGATGTGAAAAGTGCATTTTTAAATGGTTATATTTTGGAGGAAGTTTAACTTCCGGGCTTTGAAAATTTTGAATTGCCTAATCATGTTTATAAGTTGAAAAAGACTCTTTATGGTGTAAAACAAGCTCCAAGATCTTAGTATGATAGGCTTAGTAATTTTCTACTTGAAAATGACTTTAAAATGGGAAAAATTAATACTACTCTCTTTATTAAGGTTAAAGAAAATGATATGCTTATAGTGCAAATATATGTTGATGATATTATTTTTGGCTCTACTAATCAATCTTTGTGTGAAGAACTATTTAAGTGTATGCATAGTGAGTTTGAGATGAGTTTGGTGGGAGAACTTAGTTTCTTCCTTGGGCTCCAAATCAAACAACTCAAGGATGACATTTTCATAAGTCAAGAAAAATCACAAGGATTTGCTCAAGAGATTCAAATTCAATGAAGGTAAAATTACAACCAAAAAAAAAAAAAAAAAAAAAGGAACTCCTATGAGCACTACCACTAAGCTTGACAAAGATGAAAAAGGTAAATGTGTGGACATAAAGATTTATCGAGGTATGATTAGATCTTTACTTTATTTGACTGCTAGTAGGCCCGATATTATGTTTAGTATATGTCTTTTGCTAGATTTCAATCTTGTCCTAAGGAATCACATTTGCATGTTGTTAAAAGAATATTTAAATACTTGCTTGGAACTATTGATGTAGGCTTGTGGTATCCTAGAAATGTTGAGTTTAATTTGGTAGGTTATTCCGATGCGGATTTTGCTGGTAGTTTACTTGCCAATTTCTTAGTAGTTCCTTAGTATCTTGGTTTAGTAAAAAGCAAAATTTGGTTGCTTTATCTACTACCAAAGGGGAATATATTGTGGTTGCTAGTTGTTGTGCACAAATTCTTTGGATGAATCAAACTCTTTGTAGTTTTGGATTAAAATTTGATAGTGTGCCCATATTTCGTGACAATACTAGTGCTATTACTTTGACTAAAAATCCTATACGTCATTCTAGAACTAAGCATATTGATATTTGGCATCATTTTATTAGAGAGCATGTGCCAAATGGTCATATTACTCTTGAATTTGTGAGTTCTAATAATCAATTAGCAGATATTTTTACCAAGCCTTTGAATGGACAAAGTTTTTGCAAAAATAGGCTTGAACTTGGTATCATTCATTGTGATGTATGTTGATTTCCTATTTTACTATATATTATTATAGAATGTATATTGATAGGGGGACAATCAGAATTTTTGTATGTGTTCATATATTTAGGGGAGCACTTATATGTTTATTATTCTTTTTTATGATTCCAAAGGGGGAGAAGTATAAGAAAAATATGTATTATGATTTGTGTTGCATGATTGGTTCTATTAAATTAATTTTAGAGGGAGAATTAATTAAGGGGGAGAAGTTAATTCTTTCAAATGAACTTTAGGCATGAACTTTATGGTGATTTATGTTCTTAATATTAGATTATTAATTGATCATATGTGTTGCTATGGTTATGTTTCTTCAATGGTTTTTCATCATCAAAAAGGGGGAGTTTGTTGGCTTTTTGGTCCTTAGTCTCAAATTAGTTAATTTTATTTAATTAATTAATTAATGTTTTGATGATAACAAACCTAATTTTATTTACTAACAATTTTATTATTTTGAATAGTCAAACGAATAAGTTATAGTGAAAATAAGGTTAACGAAAAATTACCCGAGTTGGTGACGTGGTGGTCAAATCATCAAGTCGGACCATTTTGAGAGTCTCATTGGAGCTATGGAGTGAGCGACACGTGGTTGAGTTTTGATTTTTGGATTGGTTTTAAAAAGAAAATGATTTCAAAAAGAAAATGAATTAATATTATTTTATGTTTGTGTCTACCGGCTAGTTGGTTTTGAAAAGAAAAATAATTCATAATCATATTAACTTTCATTCAAATTAATAAGCACTAAGATCAAGGGCAATGCTAAGATGAACAAATTAATTTACAATCGCCTAATTAATTGCTCAATTTGATCTTCTTCTAGATTAGTTAGAAGAATGCTTATTGTTTGGAAAATGCCTAAACAATTTACAATTCCAGCTTAATCCTAGTTGCTCAGTTATTAGCAAACCTAACGATTATGTATTAGACATTAATTTTTGGTAATCAAGTAAACGTGTTTGGATAATTTGTCAAATAATCCCAAACACAATTAATTGAAGAATAAGAATGAGAAGGGGAATCCTTACCTTAGCCTAAATACATTAGCCTACTTTGATAGCCAATTTACACTTCTTTGATTTAGAGATTTAACCTAATTCACAATCAATATTTCAGAAATGTCTTACTTTTGATATATATTCCATAACTAGATTTTTTCATAATTTTAGGACAATTTTAACCATATGACTAATTCTCTATCTTATTAAATAGTTGAAATTATTCTTTTATTAATTATTATTAAAAAAAATTGGATGGTATTAAATGGTATGGAGATTTTCAAATAATCACTACCTCTTGTATATATTGTAATTAATGTTTTGGGTTTAGGTTATTAGTGTAAATGGGCTTATCAAAGTAGGCTATTGGTGTAGAAACCCCTCTTCAACCTATATATTGCAGATATATCTCATTCTATAATCAAAATATATAATTCTTATATTAATATGTAACATTGTCTATTTTATAAAAGAAAAGCATGAGTCACAAACTAAAATAAGAGGGCATCTTAGTTCAACAAAAAAAAAAATATTAGTTTACTGAGACAAAACATAACAAAAGTCTAAAATCAACAAACATTAGTTCAACACAACATAACAAATAGACGAAATCAAGAAAATTTGATCATCGAGACAGAAGCTTGAAAGATGGTCCAGCATAGTCTTGAGAGTTGGATTCCTTTTTCTCTTTATTTGGTTTCGTCGATCCAAAATTTGTGGTGAATGGCGATCTCATGATCCTTGAAGGCATTACCCCCCCTCGATCGCTTCGTCTGTTTGCTTGCCTAATTGTGAGTTTAGCTTTTCCTCCCAATTGTACATATATGTAATGTATCAAGTTAAATGAATATATGTAATATGAGTAGGTACATATTATTAGGAAATACTTACATTTTGATTGGTACGTTCAATATCACCACTTGTTGTTGATGGAATTTTCCCCACTGTTTGTTTCTGCAAACAATGTGTGTATCATAAAAGTATATCAATACCTGCTATACACATAGATTCTAATTTTTTACAATAACCAAAGTCATTAATGCATATATACCTTCGTCATTATGGCTTCCTTCTCCATTTTATCGACCTCTTTAAGAATGAGAGTGTTGTAGACATTCTCATCCAGACATGCAGTGGATAGATTCTGATTTGGCAATAAATATTGTATAAGTTTCGTGACGAACATTTTCAAGTCATAATTAAAAATCGTTTTATACCAAACAAGATAATCTAACCTTATCTCTTGCAGACTCAGTGATATTTCCCCCACGATTTGATTCTAGACCAAGACATACAATATAGCAAAGAATGCGAGTTTTGAATAGTACTAAAAACATTAAGACTTATGAACTTACTGTTTTTTGGTTACCGAATCAATTGGTTTTGACACCATGGTTCATTTTATAAGTTTAGATCTATATGTTGTGTCTTAAATATGAGTTAGGATGTGTTACTTGACATAAGATGGAGAGAGATGTTCATTGATAGTTTATATTGTAAGTTTTGATATATGTTGAACTTTTATCTGAAATGTTCTTGATAGTTATGTCTCTAAGATTAATTTTACTAATTATCCTCATATAGTCCTAACTAAGAGCCTTACATATTGTTATGTCCAATAAGTTACTTTAGGTTTAGAGACTAAACATGTAAGCTAAATTCAATATTGTAATTACTTCTTGTCACTTGATTGTCAAATTATTGTTGTATGGAGAAGGGGGTACTTCTACAATGTTTCCATGTGGTGGTCATGGTTTTTTGCTTCTGTACGGAGAAGGGGGTACTTCATCAATCATTTCCAAACTTTGCCTTTTTTTTCTTGTAAGTTTTTTCTTTATGTTTTTTTTTTTTTTTTTTTTTTCATTTTAGATAATTAGAGTTAAATATTGGTCAAAGACATAAGCAATTATATGTTTGATAGAATCTATTTCAATAAGCAAAAGTTTGGAAATGATTGATGAATCAAACTTCTAAATATTTCTCTTATGCAACAATGAAGTTTCTAATTGTATAACTAATGGCAACAGTTCCTTAGCTAAGTTATTGTATATATATGTAGAGTTATTTTTGAGCCCTATAAAATGAATTAAATTTGTGTTTGCTACTTTTTTGTTATAATTATAATCAATATTTGACTTTTGTTTTTGTTCTTTATTTTCCAAGACCAACTTTCAAGCAAGCTAGAAGCCAGTTTTCACTTTTTTGTAACGACTTTGTTTTGGGACCAAATTATTACTATTTTGGTTATGTAACTTTATTGTCAAACTTTCTTTATGTGTTTATTGGAACATTGCAAGTAAACTTTTCTAATGACCTATTGATGTAATACTTTTATGATAATATTGAATAGATGTTGATTAGTATTTGGTATAATCTTTTTGTTTGTAAGTACAAACCAAGTAATAAACAAAGGATGCAGATGAAAAAAATAATACAATTTTAAAATAGGTATTTTGAAAAAAAAAAAAAAAATAGGCTTATGCTGACGCCACAATGTATTAGAAGGCGTCAACATTTCAAGCATATGCAGACGTCAAACTGTAATCGTCGACATAAAAGAACCATTGATGCCAAGTATATGTTGTCAACATTGTGAGAATACGCCGACGACATTTTTATACCGTCAACATCAAAGAACTGTCGATGTCTCATTGCTTCATCAGCGTATACACCTTTTGCCAATGTGTTTTGCTAGTGTCGGCATCAATCCGACTTCACTACTGCCGTAGGAAGTTCCAATCAACGACGATGCTTCCTTTTTTTTTTATCGTCTATGTTGGCTCTACCGACGACCTACACCAATGACAACTGTCGACGACTACATTACATCGGTATAGGATTCGCCCTGTAACGACCTGACTCTTTTATAACTAATAGGACGCTACGCTATGCATGACCACTTTGTAAATCATTGGAACCTAAGAGACAAGGCATTTCATGCTTTAATTAAACTCTGCCAAATTTGTAAAACGGCTTAAATCTTGATAGTTCATTAAATCAAACATAGAGAAATCAAAATGCTTTAGCGGGGGTACCCCTTAAACAGTTAGGCAAAACCTCAAGAAGAACAAAATCAAACATGAAAGTACCAAAACAATTAAACAAACAGTCAAATGAATAACAAATATTGCTACCTTACATGTCCAATACGTTATACCCTAGGCTAAGGTGCGGAAGCAACTACGACGATCCCATGGCATGGTCACAGACTCCCTCGGTCATTCGTCTCGCCACCTCGTCCTTTACCTAGAGAGAAAAAAAAAAACATAGGAAAGAATGAGTAGTCATACTCAGTAAGAGACCCACTATTGGGTTTAGTTGTTATCCTTTTTTCGTGTGCACCCGTGTACCCGACATAGACATAGGCATAGGCATAAGCATAGGAAGCGACCCGACGGTACGTAGTGATCACATTTGTAAACATAAACATAGGTGGTGATCCCCTAAAAGGACACCTATCGTAGGTACAGTACGTTTAGGGGTACAGGGCATGAAAAATAGGATAACCTGCAGTAACATGTCATGGCATAACTAGGTCGTCGTAGTGATTCTCAATATCATAGGCACGTAAGCATAACCACATCGTATTCGAGCTACATGACTTGGCATAACCGAAACAGTTTAAGCAATAATCAACCAATGCAATAGTTACACAGCGACACAATAAAAATTCAGTAACATAACTGGGCATTAGGCGTCACTAGAGCCCTATAGTAAGTCCCTTACTTGCGAGAGCGAGACATCGAGACTAAGCGAGACTTACTATGCGAAGCCGCAACTTCCCTATACCGCGGCAATGTGATATGAAGGCTGTGACAACGCGGTACGGTGAGGACTGAGACGACGCGGCGATGAAGACTGTGATGATGCCCGCAATGAGGGCTGTGATGATGTGGTGCGATGAGGGCTGAGACAATGCAGCGATGAGGGCTTGGATAATGCGGTGATGAAGGCTGAGACAATGAGGCGATAAGGACTGTGATGATGCGGCGATGAGGACTATGATGATGGCAGGGGGTGGCGGCTGTGACGAAGGGGTGAGGAAGATGGCTGACGAAGAAGTGATCGAGAGAGAGAGATTTGACTTTTCCTTCTTCCCCCTCTTTTTTTTGTTTTACCTATCACGCAACCCAAGGTCAATAAATAATCCACCAGGCAAATCTTTCCCAAACCAATTCCCTTTTCCTTTTAATGACCAAAAACCCAATATCCCTTAATGCTCCTCTCCGCCTAATTATTTATTTATTTATTATTATTGATATTATTTTATTTATTTATTTATTACATCTTTGTTTATTTATTTATATATTTTATTATTATTATTATTATTATTATTATTATTATTATTATTATTATTATTTTCCTTCCACCTTTCTACCTCCTCCAAATGCCTTAATGAAAGAACGGTGCGCAATAAAGAGGGAAGGAGGGTATATTTACCTGAAATTTCGAGTTGTTACACTCTCCCCTCCTTGAGAAAACTTTCATCCCCGAAAGTCCTAATCCTGAAAGAGCTCAAGATACTTCGATCTAATTTCACCTCCCGCTCCCACGTTGCTTCCTTGAAACCATGGTTCTGCCATAATACCATCACTAGTGTTATTTCCTTGTTGCGCAAGGTTTTCACTTCCTTCGCCAGAATTTCGATGGGTTCCTTCTCGTAGCTTAGGTCTTCCCTCAATTGTAGGGGTTCATAGTCCACTATGTGAGAAGGGTCGGTGACATACTTCCTTAGCATGGAGACGTGAAACACATTGTGGACTGCATAGAGAGACGGTGGTAACGCCAACTGGTAAGCTACGGGGCCAATCTGTTCCAAAATCTCGAACGACCCTGTGAAATGGGGATGTAGCTTCCCCTTCCTTCCAAACCTCAAGACACCCTTCATAGGGGCCACCTTTAAGAACACGTTATCTCCCACATCGAACTCCAGATCCTTGCGTCTAGTGTCAGCGTAACTCTTCTGCCTGCTTTGTGCTATCTGCATGCGAGTTCTGATTTTCTGGATAGCCTCATTCAACATCTGCACCAACTCCGACCCTAACAATCTCCGCTCTCTCACTTCATCCCAGCAAACTAGAGATCTGCAACATTTTCCATACAAGGCTTCAAATGGCGCCATACCAATAGTAGCCTGGTAGCTGTTGTTGTAAGCGAATTCCATGAGGTGCAGGTAGGAGTCCCGACTTCCTGGGAAATCCAAGGCAAAAGGGCGCAGCATGTCCTCCAATGTTTGGTTCAATCGTTCCGTCTGGCCATCGGTCTGTGGGTGGAAGGCCGTACTGAAATCCGACCGGGTGCCCAAAGCTAACTCGAGGCTTTTCCAAAATTCAGAAGTGAACCGCAGGTCCATATCTCGTCTTATATCTTTTTCTATTTAGCTTATTTATTTATTTTTATATTATTAATTTACTTTTTTTTTCTAATAGCATTTTCAAATTTCTCATTTTTTGGCAACTAAACACGAGGGTTGTGCTCGTTGCGGGACTTAACCCAACACCTTACGGCACAAGCTGACGACAGCCATGCACCACCTGTGTCCGCATTCCCGAAGGCACCCCTCTCTTTCAAGAGGATTCGCGGCAGGCCTACGCCCCATAGAAACTGTCTACCTGAGACTGTCCCTTGGCCCGTAGGTCCTGACACAAGGTTAGAATTCTAGCTCTTCCAGACCTTTC
Source organism: Citrullus colocynthis (assembly GCA_031780015.1). Lineage (NCBI taxonomy): Eukaryota > Viridiplantae > Streptophyta > Magnoliopsida > Cucurbitales > Cucurbitaceae > Citrullus > Citrullus colocynthis. Next base: position 1,257,680 of record QLSR01000198.1, read on the forward strand.
TTTTTCATATCTTTGTTTTATGATTTTCGGGATGGGGAAAATACGAATCCCCATCGCCCCAATAAACCAAAAAGTTTTTGTTTATTTTTTATTTTATTAGATATTTTATATATTATATATAGTATATAAATATAGAAGATCAAATAGTAAACTGAAACTTTTTGTTAAAGTTAATGTAATGCATCATTGAATTGAATACGCAATTTTCGAAATTCTCACACATTTTTTTTACAAACAAGAGAGGTGAAAATACGAAAAAAAATTGGAATGAAAAGCGGGGGCTTTTAGAGAACGTATCAATAAGCTAGACCCATGCTTCAAGTTGTTTCATGCAATAAATAAAAGCGAACACTCAAGCTAATTCTTTTTCGGCTATCTTACAGGTCTTCAAGGATTCTTTCATGCATTATGTTAGATAACAAGGAAAATCTATTTTGGTTTCAAAAGATACGTACAAGTCTTGGATAAGAATCTACGACACACTAGACTCTATGTATTCCTCTATCCGTAGAGTACATTGAACTTACAGAAATGTCCCACAACGATGCTATCCATAGATCAAATTATTTCGTGGATTGGATTTTACTTGACTGTCTACGACTCCATTACGTGTGCTGATACTATAGAAACTGACACCCTGTGCAACCTTACCACCTCTTTCAAGTAGATCTGAGCCCACTTACTCACTGAAAAGGTAGGCTTGCCTGGGAAGAAGTGTGCGGACTTGGTAAGTCTATCAATTATCACCCAGATCACTGTATGGCCCAACTAATCCTCCAACGAAATCCATAGATATCTTCTCCCACTTTCACTCTAGAATGCTTAGGGGCTGCAATAGCCTTGCTGGCTTCTGCCTCAGGGCTTTCACTTACTGGCACACCAAGCATTTGCTGACATAGTCTACCACCTCCTTTTTCATGTCATGCCACCATAAGCAACGTTTCAAATCCTAGTACATCTTAGTGCTGCCAAGGTGAATTGAGAAGCGAGAGTTGTGAGCTTCTAACAACAGTTCGTTCTTAAATTCGTCGCTTGCAGGCACACACAAATGTCCCTGGTAAAGCAGACCGTTTTTTTATGATAACGAGAATTTGCCGCCTTGACCCGCCAGTACCTGGTTAACCTTCTCAACAAGGTAGGGGTCACTTTGTTGTGCGTTGATGAGCTCTGCCTTAGAGTTGGCTGGATAGTCAACTACGACAATTGTGAGGTGATTTCTCCGACAAAGATAGCAATACCCATCTGCTCAAATTCCCTGCATAACGGAGTTTGTCTAGTGATCAGAGCTGCCGAATGAACTGCTTTTCTACTAAGGGCATCTACTACCACATTTGCCTTGCCGGGGTGATACAAAATTTCCACATCATAATCCTTTACCAGTTCCAACCATCTTCGCTGTCTCATGTTCAACTCCTTCTAGGTGAAGAAGTACTTTAGGCTCTTGTGGTCCGTGAAAATTTGTATCTTCTCGCCGCATAAATAGTGTGTCCAAATCTTAAGAGCAAAACCATCGTCGTTAACTCCAAATCGTGAGTGGGGTACTTCTGTTCATAGGTTTTTAGCTGGCATGAGGCATAAGCCACCACCTTACCATGTTGCATCAGCACGCAACCCAACTCCTTCTTGGAGGCATCATTGTAAACCACAAAATCTCCTAGCCCATCTGGTACTATAAGTACTAGTGCAGAAACTAACTTCTGTTTAAGATCTTGGAAGCTTTCCTCACAAGCCTTACTCCACATAAAAGAAGCACCCTTCCTTGTCAACTGAGCCAACAGTGCGGCGATGTGCAAGAAGTCCTTAACGAAACGGCGGTAATAGCCTGCCAAGCCCATGAAACTACGCATATCGGTGACTGTCGTAGGATGGGGCTAGGTAGTAACCGCCTCGATCTTTGCAAGGTCGATAGAGACTCCATCCCTCGATACCATGTGTCCCATAAAGGACACCTACTTTAGCCAAAATTCACACTTTGAAAACTTGGCATACAACTTGTTGGCTCGCAAAGTTTCCAATATTCAACGCAAATGCACCTTGTGCTCAGCCTCGGTTCAAGAATACACCCAAATGTCACCAATGAATACTATTACGAAGGTGTCGAGGAAATCCTTCAACACCTGATTCATTAAGTCCATGAATGCTGCCGGGGCATTCGTTAAGCCAAACGACATCACTACGAACTCATAATGTCCATATCTAGAACGAAAGGTTGTCTTCGAAATGTCGCTGTCCTTGATCCTCACTTGGTGATAACCTGACAGAAGATCAAATTTTGAGAAAATCGTGGCTCTTTGCAACTGGTCGAATAAGTCATCAATCCTTGGAAACGGGTACTTGTTCTTGATAGTGACTTTATTCAACTCCCTATAGTAGGCGCATCGTCCCATCCTTCTTCTTCACAAACGGAACGGGTGCGCCCCACGGTGACACACTGGGGTGAATAAACCCTTTATCTAGCAATTCCTGCAATCGAGTCTTGAGCTCCTTCAACTCTGCTAGAGCCATTCTATAAGGGGCCTTCAAGATAGGCGTCGTACCCGGCTCCAAGTCGATTGCAAAGTCTACCTCCCGATACGGAGGCAGGTCTAGGATATCCTCTGGGAAACATCAAGGTAGTCTCTCACTACTGGCTCTAAAGTCAAGGAAACCTTCGCTTCTTTGGTGTCCACTACACTGGCTAAAATACTCCAAGTCCCCTAGTTTAGTACCTTATTAACCTTCAAAGCTGAGATTATCTTGGGCAAGACTACGGTCCCTGCCCCTTTAAATTTAAAGCTTGTCACAGAAGGAGGACTGAAAACCACCTCCTTACGGTGACAGTCGATGCGGCGTGATTAGCAGCCAGCCAGTCCATACCCAAAATAACGTTGAAATCCTTCATATTTAAGACTAGCAAGGTCACCTCAAGAGCACGGTTTGCTATTTCTATTTGACATGCCCTCACCTTTTCATTTGCTAACATGATCTCCCCCGATGGGGTAGACACTAACAATACATAATGCAATGGCTCTACCTCTAACATGGCATGTTTCACAAATACTGACGATATAAAAGAATGGAAAGAGTCAGAATCAAATAACACCAAAGCAGTAAAAAAAAGTCAAATATAGAAGAGAGGGAAAGTTTTGAGCAATAAAAATGGTAACTTTCGGTGATCAACAATGCTGACAACTAAGGTTTCTTTTATAAAACTCGGGACAGTGCCATGGTATCTTGCCCTATTTGGCCTAGCGTCGTGTTGTAGCATCGTCAAGCGGTGCAGTGCTCCAACGCGTGCATTTACTCTATCAAAGTTTGACCATTTGATGCTGTCGAAGTAGAGTGACATGAGATGCGGGAAGGCAGCATGCTTAGGTTGTTCATCATGTAAGAAGTGGAGTAACAACTACTATACACGTAATGTAGGTAATCTTGTGACATTCCAAATTTTTAGGTAATTTTTTTAAAAAAAATTAATTATCTTGAATTATTTGGTTAATTGTTTAAATTTGAGACTTAATTGGACTATGTTGAGAAAATAATTCAATTTAAAGTAATCGTGATAAAAGATTTGGATTTAATGCAATTATGAAAAATTGAATTTGTTTGTGGGAAATTTAAAAGTAGGATTTAACTTGAAGATTTGGAATTGGGTGAGATTTAAAAATCTGGTTAATTTAAGAAAAAATGAGGATAAGTTGGAATTGAATTCAAGTTGGGGAATTTATTTGTTAGGAGATATTTTGGTTAAATAAATTATTAAGCGGTGGTTGAAAAGATTTGATTTGATAGGTTGAGGAAAATTATATTAAATAAGTTGTGTTTTGTTTTGGGAAAAGGAAAAGGGAAAGGGAAATCTATATATATATATATATATATTTAGGGTTTTGGAAAGAGGAAATGATAAGAGAATTTTAAGAAGTATATATATATATATTTAAGCCAATCTCGAATTTTAGTAGGTTTTGGTCAGCCATTTGCAAGCCACCGCCCAACTGCTCTCTCTCCATTCAACTTGGTCACATCATTCGTTCTTTGTAGGTTACGTTCGAATTTCAATATTTGGTTAGGCTTAGACTACTTTTATAAGTATTATTGAATTTTTTTTTGTAATTTTGTGATTATCCATTGTTGATGGTTTTGATTGTTGTTACCTGTTGGATTTGGGTTTTAGATTCAAGCTCCGAAGGATTTTGGAACCAGAAGCAAGCTATTCAAGCAGGTTAAAGGGTCGATTTTGGTTTGATTTTGGTTGGATCCATTGTTTGAAGTTTGGAAGAAGATTGTGACTTAGTTGCATGTGGGTAAGATTATTTGGTTTAATTGTTAGTAAATTGTATTTGGAATCAGGCTTAAAAGACTTAATTTAGTTTGGATTTATGTTCTAGGGTTTTAATTCAAGAATTTTTTGAGATTTGGCTGCTTGGTTAGCTATTTGCATCTAGTCTCAAGGTAAGTAAGTTACTACTGGAACTAATGCAACTAAGTTACTACTGGAACTGCCCTTAGCCAGCGATTTAGACAGTTTGATTGATTTGATTTGTTTGGGTAAAATTGAGAAACCTGATATAGAACTGTTTTATGACCATGATGATTAGGACTTTGAAACATGCATTCTGAGTTATGATATGAATTTACTGTAAGCATCTTTAGAGAAAAGTGACGATTTACCCTCCTATGGTACTAGAAGTCGACGGATTTCCTACTATGTCACCGGGAGCCTACAGGTTTCTTACTATATTACCGGAGACCTACGAGTTTCCTACTATGCTACCGGGTGCCGACGGGTGTCCTACTACGTTTATGAGCCTTCGGGCCACCAAATGTATATTAGGATGGGTTAGATCGTTCATTAGATGGTCATCCAGGTTTAGTTATTTATGCATGTCCCACTAGTATGATGCACTTATTGGATACAAGTGTTTAGCGTGACCTCGGTAGTGGGGTTACTTACTGAGTATTTTGTACTCATTATTTTCATGTTATATTTTTCAGGTAAAGAAAAGGACACCTTGGCGAATGACAAAAGATACCTTGATTGTGCCATTGGGACTAGTCTGATGCTTCCACACAAGATTTTACATTTTCATCTTTAAGAATTTTGGTTCTGTCATTGAATTCAGAACTTTATTTTTCCTTTAAAAGTTCTCACAGTCAGATGTTTTATGCAAGTTTCCTGTTTTATTAAATTGTACAATGGGTACCCTGATAAAAAAATTTTAGTTATTTGGATTTTGCAAAAAATATTTAGTTTAGTATAAATTTCTTTTGATTTTTAGTAGAATTATGGGAAAGAGTCGTTTGAGATATATACATGCATATAGTGACGAACTAGTTGAAGTCCTAGAAAGTTGGGTCGTTACAAATCTCTTATAATTAAAGGGGAACTTACCGAGGCTAAGTGAAAAAACCACTTTCCTACCTCACTTTTCTTTAAAAAAAAAAAAAATAATAATAATAATAATAATAAAAGTAAATAATAAAATATGAAACATGAAATATTAAAATATTAAAAATATCCAACAATCTATTGAAAAATATTAGTAAAGTAGTGAAAATAAATTGTCCAAGATTTCTAAACCCAAACAAATTAATAACAAAAAAAAAATTAATTAGTAGTTAAAGGTTTGAGAAAGCTTGTGATTTTGGGTCGAGGTGCACTATTGAATGTTGTTCTTAGAGAAGACGTGCCCCCACTTGCACTGAGTATTTTAACACTCCACTCCTAGGATACAACACCTTACAAGAAAGCTTTGTACAACTAAAATATCTTATAAATTTTTGTTGGACTTGCATGCTCAAAAAGACCTTTTGGAATTGTATTATAGAAAACCTGAGTTATTGTATAGATAAGGTTTTTGTAAAACTCTATGTTCACTTGTCCTAGGAGAAGACAATATTAAAGGCATAAAAAAAGCCTAGCCAAATTACAGGTAATTTAACAATTTTCTTAAAAAGGAAGAAGAAACTAACTCACTCTCACTCACTAACAAACCAATTAAAATAAAATAAATAATTAAAATAAAAGAAAATAAAGAAAATTTTTAAAAATATCCAACAATACCTTACGTCATTTAAGATTTTTCAAAACATATCAAATTCTTTTTAACGGAAAACAACATAACATGAGCATTTTTACTTCGTAATAGGGTGTAAGTACCATCTAGGTTTGAACCTCCACTTAGTGAAAATAAGTATTTTTTGAAGGAGCCATAGTAAACGAGTCTTGAACTAGGTTTTTAAAATCAAACTTCCACTTACCCCACACGTAGTACAAACCAATTTAGAAATTCTAGCATGTTCTACAATTCAGATGGTCATGCGCACATATCCCATTTTCATGAATGTTTAAAGGAGTAGCCAATCAATAGCATATTATCTATGTCACTTGGCTTGTCTTCAGAATAACCACAACCGTTCTTAAACAAAAAGGTCTTAAATCAACCCTTAAATACAAATTGAAATTAACTTAGGTTTTTAGGGCTAACCAAACATAAAACTCATGTCTCCAGGAAAAATTTACCAAAATGCAGCTTCTTCCAAGATCAATTCCAAACTTTTCTCAATGATTCAAACCAAAGTTCACCAAGAATGAACTCCAACACCCATTGGATAGCAGGCTAATACTTCCAACACTCAAATTTTTAAGACCCAAATATTATGGGTAAACATTAAATTCATTGGGTATTCAAAGTTAAACAAGAACCCAAAAGAAACTAGCCAATAACTCACCATTCGATTTCAACTCTCGCTGGATAGTGCACTAATCCCCCTTCAAGACCTTCAATCTACACCTAAAACATGTTTTGGTTTCTAAAAGCACCCAAAACTCACAAAAACAAAAGTCTTACCCAAAACCACCCAAAATCCAGAGGTGGAGATGACGACGACCGAGTGATTTAGACACTTATCGAGGCTTACTGGGGTATACTAACGCTTATTTAGCTCTACCGGCTTACTTCGGTGCCTACCGGGTTTCTACTGGCTTAATAATTGCTTATTGGGCTTTATCAGGTCATTACAAGCTCACAAGGACTACTCAGGCATGTATCGTTCCAACTAGAAACTATCAAGTCCCACTAATGCTTTTAGATGCCATCCCGGGTGTTGGGATGACATTAGCTTTATTTCTCCTGCTCGAGCCTACTTACAAGAACCATCATAACTAACCCATGAGTATTTTTCCAACTGAAGACTTCCCTAACATCCATCCATCTGAACATATCTAGGTATGAGCCTTCCTGTGTCTATGTCAAACCAATCCTGAGCCAAAATGACATACCAAGTACTATATCAAACCTTCAACCCATAGGAAAGGGTGCAATGTTGACACATGCATGCCACCTGACACTATCCACGAGTTTCCATTCCTAATGAAAGACGCCCAAGACACTTGTCTTGCAATGCTCGCTCACACCATGACACACGTATGTGTCATGGGGTAGCTTACTTAGGCCACAGGGCCCAAGGGTGGTGGAGAGTTGACACCATGCCTCCCCCTTATAGTACATTATGAGCAAAATTCTCCTTAACACCCTTGCACATGAAAAGTGACGAGTGGTCACTCACCAACGTAAAGCACTCGGCTGAACTTCGATTAACATGAAATTCGACATGATCCCATATTTCATCAATATGGATCTAACTCTACAGTCGCTCGTCCAAACTCGCGACAAATACCCATCTTCTGAGATCATGGCTTGGGGTCCCATCTATCTAACCTCACTAGGCTTTTCAATGACACTGTTAATGGCATTCATGCTTGTCTTCTTGTTTGCTACTCAACTTGACTTGCTTGCCCACTTATCTTGGTGTGTTAGATGATACATCATCCTTCTCGGTTGTATCACAACCCTTCTCTTGGCCCTCTATCTTTGTTTGATGTGTCGACACTCGCGTGTCGTCACTACACTATCTCCACTTCTAAGTATGATTGTGATACTCTCCCTCGTTGACGTACTTGGGGATGTAATCCACTTTACTACACTTAGGATTGCAACAAGCAACATTGTAGGTGGAGGGTGGTGCGCGGTTCAAAGGGCGAATTTCAAACGGTGGAAACGAAAGATGATGTTCTTCTTGATGGTCAAGAAGGTCGCTGACTCCTACACCACGAAATCACCAGATGTCTAAAAAATAAATCCAACTGAAGAATAACTCAAGGCGACTGCCAATTGAGATGAAAAAGATTTCTTGTGCAGAAACTTTATTTTAAACGGTTTGACTAACGATCTCTATGATTACTACAACACCATAAAGACAGCAAAAGAAGTATAGGATGCCCTACAAAAGAAGTACGACACCAAAGAAGCCAATTCGGAGAAGTATGCCGTCAACTGTTACCTAAAGTTTCAGATGATGGATGACAAGTCTGTGGAGGTCCAGTCTCATAAACTGCAGAAGATAGCTCACGAGATAAACAGCGAAGGTATGCCTCTAGACGAGCAATCTCAAATTGTTGTTATTATTGACAAATTGTCTCGATTGTGGAAGGATCTCAAAAATACCCTGAGGCAAAAAATCAAGGAGTTCTCCTTGGAAAGTTGATCACCCACCTAAGGATTGAGAAGGAGGCTCGGAAGCAGGACCAGAGGGAAAAGGTAAACTTTATGTCAAGAAAGCCCGACCCAGCTGCCATAAAATCTGACCAGAAGTCAAAGGGGACCAAGAGAAAAGGTTAGGATTGCGGATGCAACAACCAACAAAATCAGAAGAAATAGAAACCCCTTCAGGAGAAATGATACAGTTCTTTTGCTTTAACTGTAATAGACCTAGGCATATGGCTAGGAACTGTATGAACATGCGTCATTTTGCTGGGCAACTGAAGAGTTGTTAGTGGCCATGATAACAGAAGTAAATGTGATCGGTGGCTCTGAGGGGTGGTGGATAATAATTGGTGCAATGCGCCATGTTTGTTACGACCTTAACTTATTTAAAACTTATAATGAAACTAAGGATAAAAATTTGTTGGGGGATCACCATTTGACGAAAGTTGCTGGAATGGGCGAGGTGGAGCTGAAATTTACCTTCGGGAAGACTCTCACTCTAAAGGAGGTCCTGCACACTCCAAAGATAAGGAAGAATCTGGTCTCGGGATATCTTCTTAATAAGGTCGGTTTTACTCAAACAATAGGAGCAAACCAATTTACCCTCACCAAAAATAATGTATTTGTAGGAAAGGGTTATGCAACTGAAGGCATGTTTAAGTTAAACCTCGATATCAATAAAATGAATTCTTCTATTTATATGTTGTGTTCTTTTAATATCTGGCATGCTAGACTCTGTCATGTTAACAAGCAGATAATTAGTAACATGAGTAGGTTGGAAATGATTCCTAAGTCATCTGTGAATGATTTTGATAAATGAAAATTTTATAGTTGGGCTAAAATAACTAAAACTTCGCATAAATCTGTACTTAGGGAATCTGAGCCTCTAGATTTAATTCATTTAGACCTATATGAATTTGATGACATTTTGACTAGAAATAGTAAAAGATATTTTATCACTTTTATTGATGATTGTTCTAACTTTACTTTCATATATTTGTTGAAAAATAAAAGTAATGTGTTTGATGCCTTTAAACTATTTATGAATGAAATAGAAAATCAGCATAATAGGAAAGTAAAGAGACTTCCTAATGATAGAGGAACTGAGTAGGGATGGGAACGGGGCCAAGCTGGGGCTGGTGGGGGGTCCCCGTTCCAGCCCTCAATGGGGGAATTTCCCCCCATCCCCGACCTCGTCCCAGCCTAAAATAGGTAGGGAGGGGGGCAAGGATTCCCCGGAGGAGATGAGTCCTCGCGGGGGCCCTATTCCCTGTGAGATTTGAGAAAGAGCAAGGGTGCGAGATTGAGAGAGAGAGAGCAAGAGCTAGCGATATTGAGGTCTGAGAGAGAGCAAGAGCGAGACTGAGAAAAGTGATACTGAAAGAGAGCGATACTGAGCGAGAGCGAGTTGGCGATATCGAGGCAGTGAGAGAGTGAGAGCGAGAGTGAGACTTACAAGAGTGAGAACGAGATGACAGTCATCTTTACATTTATATATATATAATATATTTTATATATAACTGGGGTGGGGTCGGGGATTAAACGGGCTGGTTTGGGGCTGAGGCGGGGTACCCAACCCGTCCCCGGACGGGTTACCTAGGGAATGTCTCCAGTTTGACCCCCGTCTCCAGTCAAACCGCTGATTCCCTGACCCGATTGGGTCAAGGCCCCGTAGGTACTCGGCCCCGCGGTTTTTTTTGCCATCCCTTGAACTGAGTATGACTCAGACAGCTTTAACGAATTTTATAATTCACATGGAATTTTACACAAAAAGACTGCATCTTACTCTCCTGAAATGAACAGTACAGCTTAACGAACAAATAAAACTCTAGTCAAGCTAGTAGTTGCTATTCTTCTTAATTTAGAAGTTGCGTCTTATTGGTGAGGTGAAATAAACCTTACCGTGTGTTATGTTCTAAATAGAATACCAAAGTCTAAAACCACAACTTCACTCTATGAAGTTCTTAAAAATAAAAGACCAAACCTATCCTACTTTAGAACTTGGGGTTGTCTAGCCTTTGTAAGAATTCCAGACCCTAAAAGGAGAAATTTGCCAGTAGAGCCTATGAGTGTGTCTTTATAGGTTATGCAATAAATAGTAAAGCCTAGGTTCCATGATCTTACAAATCAAGTGGTCATTGAGTCAAATGACGCTGACTTCTTTGAGGATAGATTTTCCTTTAAATCTATAAATAGTGGGGGCGCGAGATCCAGTAGTTTTCCACTAGGTAGAAATCCTACCTTATTTGAAAAAACCAACCCTAGCCTAAAAGGAGCAAAAGGTCTAGAACTGTTAAAGAATTTGGGGATGACTTCCAAACCTTTAACATAGAAAATGACGAAATGCGCAAAAAGGAGCAAAAGATCTAGAACTGTTAAAGACTTTAGGGATGACTTCCAAACCTTTAACATAGAAAAAGAAGAAACAAATCCTTAGTAGATGCCAACTTATGGCAAGAAGCTATAAATGACGAAATGGGCACTCTTAAGGCAAATAGAACTTGCACCTAGTAGACCTCCCCCCAGGCTGTAAGGCCATAGGATGCAAGTGGATACTAAGGAAGAAACTCAAGCCTAATGGAACAATAGACAAGTTTCAAGCCAGGTTGGTAACCAAAGGCTTTAGACAGAGAGAAAACATAGACTTCTTTGAAACTTTCTCCCTTATCACTAGAATTACTTCAATTCGTGTGTTGTTTCATCTCACTTCCTTAAATAAACTCATAGTACATCAGATGGATGTAAAGACCACTTTCCTAAATGGTGAACTTAAAGAAGAAATTTATATGGAACAACCTGAAGGCTTGTTGTCCATGGTCAAGAGAACAAAGTGTATAAGTTAGATAAATCTTTCTATGACCTAAAACAAGCTCCTAAGCAATGGCATAAGAAGTTTGATAACCTAATCCCTTCCAAAGGTTTCAAGGTCAATGAAAGTGACAAATGTATCTACTATAAGATTGAAAACAGTCTATGCACAATCTTGTGTCTATATGTAGATGATTTATTAATTTTTGGGTCGAACTTGCACGTTATAAATGACGTGAAGTCCATGTTGTGTGCAAACTTTGATATGAAAGACTTAGGAGAAGCAAGTGTAATCTTAGGCATAAAAGTTACTAGGTTTGAAATGGGAATTTCCTTGGATCAATCTCACTACATAGAAAAGATTCTTAGGAAATACAATTACTTAAATTTTAAACCAACACGTACCCCTTATAATCCTAGTGTAAAGTTGTTCAAGAACACTGGAGACAGTGTTAATCAATCCGAGTATGCGAGCATCATAGGCAACCTTAGGTATGTTGCTGATTGCACTAGACCAAACATAGCTTATGTCGAGGGTTTCTATGTAGGTTTACAAGCAGACCTAGTATAGAGCATCAGAGTGTTGTAGAAAGGGTTATGAGGTACTTAAAGAAAACCCATAACCTAGGATTACACTATCAAAAGTTTCCCGCTGTTCTGGATGGATACAACGATGTTGATTGGAACTCCCTCTCAAATGACTCAAAAGCTACCAGTGGCTATATCTTCAATATAGCATGTGGAGCTATTTCCTGAAAATCTAAGAAACAGACGATCTTAGCTCGGTCAACAATGGAGTCAGAAATGATAGCACTAGCAACGACTAGTGAAGAAGCAGGCAGCCTTAGAAGTATGCTAACGGAGATTCCCTTATGAGAAAGACCGGTACCAACCATTTTGATCCATTGCAATAGTATTGCAGCAATTACAAAAGTTCAGAACCGTTATTACAATAGAAAGAAATGACAAATACGTCGTAAGCATAGTACCATTAGAGAGTTCCTCACTACTGGTGCAGTTAGAGTGGATTATAAAAGTACTGATGAAAAGTTGGCAAATCCTTTGAAGAAAAGGTTGCCCAGAGAAAAGGTTTTCAAGACCTCCGAAAGGATGGGACTCCTGCCTACAGAGAGATGAATCACCTGAGGTAAACCCAACCTGTAGATTGGAGATCTCAAGAAACAGGTTCAAAGGGTAATAATTGATCACAAGTGATATGAAGTGAATCATACAAAAGTAAACACCGAGTTCCCTTCCTATGACTTAGAGTTTTAGCATGATATCTTGAAGCGTAGGAAAGGTTGAACTTAGTTTTTAATGAGATCTCTACCTGATGTTAAGTGGAGTACCTGGCTATAGGAGTACCCCTGATAGACTCACCTACGTGAATGTGGAAGTGAGAGCCGCTTCCTATGAAATTTTTAGGCAACTTCTCTAGAGAATTCACTAGATTGGGATACACATGCAAGGTCTTAAAGCATGGGCTTTCGAACTACACCCTAGTAATGTTGTGTATGAGATGTTGTTAGAGATAGAGTTCAAAACCAAGAGTTACTCTAGTTTCATCTGAATCATCACTACGTAAAGGTTCAAGTCACAAGACACCTTTGCCTATGCACAGTGTTATAAATATTGCTCGATGAAAATAAATGTTTTCCTGTTTTTGAAAATTTTTCAAGTGGGGGATTGTTGGTGAAAAATTGGTTGAAAAGTTGTTTTTAAAATAATAATAAAGGAGATTTAGAAAAGTGAGAACCCCACATCGATTAATATTGAAGTGGGATCTCTCTTTATTAACTCCCTCATTCACCTTTGGGTTTGGGCACCAAGGGTACCCATGGTTTAGAAGAGGTGAGGAGATAGGCCAAGCTGGGCTTATTGGGAACTCCACGCCCGCTCCGCCGCCGTCCGGTCTTGCGTGTCGTGGGAAAAGAAAGTTTTATAATTTTTATATTATTTTTTGAATAACAAATATATATATATCTTCTTTTCTTTCCACATGTCTGGTCGAGAGAAGTCAGAGCGGTTCCTAGCCGCATGCACACATTTAGTGGAAGAGGTACCTCCATGTGTCTCACTGAGAGGGAGTTGTGCGCAAGTAGTTGGTCCTCCAGGACTATAAAAGCTTCTCCTCCCTTTACTTTATTCACTTCAATCTATTTCCTCTTTTCTTCCAAAATAAATTCTCTCAAATGTTTTCTCACGATTTTTATTTTTTTTCATCACGTTTTCCAAGCAAAGTTCTGAAGGGTGTTAGATTTTCAATTGGTTTAGGTGCAATTCCGATTTACTAGGTTTTTTGGTTTTTTTTTTATCCCAGAGATGACATGGCAAGTTGTTGAACTGCTTGCACTCTGGCAAAGCTGCGAAATGTCTTAAAGAGAGCAAGCTTCGCGACTCAACCTTTCACAAGTTTTTGTTTTGCAAGTTCTATACGTACAGTTCATTCTTGACAACTGTCGTTCGTGCTGTTAGTAACTGTCATTTGTTGTCCATCAGAATAGCTATTTCAACCGGGTTGATAGTGAAGAGGTTGAAGAAGGCTAAAAAAAAAAAGAAGTGAAAGAAAATTGCAAAGAAGAAGGGTATATAAGGTGAAGAAGAAAGGTATATAAGGTGGGTCTCACACTCACTTCTTACATTTTCATTTTTTATATTTGTTGGTATTTATATTATTCACTTTTTAAATTGCAAATAAGAGGTAAAGAAAGGTACATATATGGTCCCACCATTTTCTTCTTATTTTATTATCATTTTGGTATTCGTTGATTGTTGATATTTATGTTTTCCTTGAAATAGTACAAAAAGAATATTTTATTTTTTCTTTGCAAGTTCTTTTTTAATGTTAAATGACCACTTTTTGAATGAATATTATTATGATTTCCAATTTAGAGTTCCCATATAATTTAAATTTAATTATATACCTTTAATTGGAAACTCTCAATTTAGTTTTAGCTTATTAGGGAAGTGTTTGCACATTGTCCCAAATTTCTTTCTTAATTGATTTAAGACTGAAGTTTCTAATCCCAATTTCAATGTCAATGAAATTTTATATGTAAAGTCAATTAACTTTTCTTAAGTTTTAACTTGAAATTTACAAATTAGTAGAGAATTCAACTTAATTTAGTTTTGAGTCTTTACTTTGTCGTCAAATTGGTTCTAGTTTAGATATCCGACAAAATAAATTTTGTCTTCGTCTTGATTTAGAGCTTCTAAATAAGATATTTTAACTCACGGATTGATTAATGATTTCGAAATAAAATTTGACTATAATAAAAATTTTTTGGACGATCCTGTCTAGGCTAAATGTTGACCGTAAGGAACACCTCTACTTGGAAATTGCCCACAAAGTTGAATTAGCCAAATTTTATTTAATTTCATTAAAGTTTTGTGTTTGACTCATTTCTAAGATCAATGAAGTTTGAAATAAAATAAAGGTGTGTTTGGTTTAATTTTTAAGTATTCAATTTTAAAAATAAGGCATTTAAAAAAAAAAATTGAAGTGTTTGGCACCCACCCAAAAAAAGTTTTTGAAGCACTCTCAAAGTGTATTGAAACAATTTATATCAAAAGAGTTTAAATAATATAATGACTCTCTTGGAAAACACTTTTTTCTCTAGTCAATCTAAACGAGTCCTAAGTTGTCACTTTTAAAATTAGATTTCGAAAATAAGAACCAGTTCAATTTGCTTTTATTTGAATTTTGACAATGAAATTTGAAATAAACTCAACTATCACTTTTTAAAATTGAATTTCTAAAATAAAAACTCTTCAATTTGTTTTTATTTGAATTTCGATAATGAAGTTTGAAATAAAATAAGTTATTACCTTTCCAAATTGAATTTTTAAAATAAGAACCCCTCAATTTGTTTTTATTTGAATGTTGACAATGAAGTTTGAAATCAAATAAGTTTTCATCTTTCTAAAATTGAATTTCTGAAATAAGAATCCTCTAATTTATTTTTATTTGAATTTTGATAATAAAATTTGAAATAAAATAAATTGCCACCTTTAACATTGAATTTCTGAAATAAAAACCTCCAATTTTACAAATTTGAGTTTTGGTAACAAAGTTTGAAATAAAATAAGTTTCCTGCCTTCTAAAACAAAATTTTGATATAAGAATTTTCTTTTTTAAAATTTGACTCAAATCTATTTCTTTAACTTTTTCAAATAAAAGTTAGTTTTTAAATGAACTTCTAAACATCCCGTAAAAGTATATTCTCTTCTTTGAATTTTATTCGAAATTTCAGAAATACATAAAACTCTCTAAAATTAATTTATTTTCAAACAAGCAAATTGTTTCCGAGAATCTAATTGTTCTCTTTTTGGGATAATCATCCTAGAATTACATGAAATTTTCATTAAAAACGCGATGAAAAAATACTAGGAAACATGATTTTCTATCTTTCCTAGATGAAGAAATTATTTTGAAATTCAAAGTAAATTTCAATATTTTTCTAATGGGCTTGAGTCGCTCATAATTATTAATTTATATTTTATTACCTGATGTGACTTAATATTATTGGGTCATTTAAAAAAAATACATAAAAATACTTATTTTTAAACCAAATAATAATGGGATAATTTTAAAATAAGATATGGTAACCATTTTTTGAAATAGGTGTGGTATGGATGTTAACACCTTTTCTAAACTCAATCAATTTTCGGATTTTAAATCTGGTTTTGTAGACCGTTTTTATTTTTTAAAAAGTAAATAATCACACCCTCAAAGATAATTGGTAGTGATTATAAACCTCTCACCTCGAAGAGACTCTTAGGGAAGGACATTGTCAATTCCGCTAGAATTTTTAGAGAGCAAGCCACAAAAAAATTATTTTTCATTATCCTATTATTTATGTGTTTGGTCTTTTGTTTGTTTATTTTTCTTTATTGTTTAATGGTTTAATTTCGCTCAATATACGTTCATGCATAATTCACACAGCACCACCAACTCTATATCTCGAGCTTTACCATCTAGGAGTAGAATCCAAAATTAAGTAATGTCGAACTTTGAAGGGATTTAGTTGCCCTCGAGCAGGCACACGAAAGATTCTCGCTCAAATAAACTCATTTGTTAAATTTTAGCATTTGAATTTATTTGAGTATCTTTTATCCCATTAGCATTAGAATTACACCATCACTACTTCTTTCATTATCTTGACTTATGGTTCAAAAAGAGAATTTGTACGGAAAAGAGGGTTTTCTAAATGAAAAAAGGGGAGAAAGTTTGATCCTGTGTCCATTTTGTTTCCTAGAGATTTTTTCTAAAAAACCTTTTTCTTTTTCTTTCTTTCTCTAATTTTTTCTAATTTCTTTTTCATTTTGTTTCTAAAAAAAAAGAGAAATAGGATGAATATCAATATACCTAATGCATCCATGCAGACACCCTTAACTCAATACGAAGAGTCAAGGACACAATATTCCAATGGGTTAAGCAGATGCAACAGCAACATGGAGATAGTCAAGCATCCATTAGGTTACCATATTCTTGTCAGGTTCATATGATTTCTTATGAACTAGAAGAGTTGAAGGATATTTGGGAGAGTCTGAAGGCCAAACAGAGGTATAATTTCTCATTCAAGTATATGGAAGCAAAGCATAGCGAAACTGATATATATTCCAGTCAATTGTTTCGCCATTAAGCTCTAGTTGATAATTAGAATCCTGCTTACAGATGCTTCACATTCCAAGGCATAGATTTGGTACATACTATTGAGGAATACCAAAACTCAAGTCTACAACAAATCATTGCAATGCACAATTAGCTCCTCAGAGGGAGGATGTGAACAGAAACTGATTGATTGAGAAAAGAGTTGGAGAGAAATCATTCATATACATTCAGAGGGAAAACACAATAGAAAAAGGATAAATTTTATTTCTAGGGTGTGATTTGATCCACCTTAGACATTTCTTATAATTATCATGTTTATCCTATGACGGAGTTGAGGTTGTCAAATATCTCAAATTCTTAGATTAACATCAACATGATAATAAATTGATGGATGGTCGCCAATTCACAAAATGCATTCTTAAATTCAAAATGAGATTTAGTGAGACATTGTTCAAATTAAATTTTGACGTTTAGGTGTTAATTGAGGGGTTGTTTGACTGAATTTGGTTGAATTGGTAAAAAATATCAACTCAATGTTTGGCCCACCAACTTTAATTGTCGGTGGAATTGAGTTGGTTATTTCACAAACTCACCCCAACTCTCCCCAATTCTCCCCATCTCTACATTCGTGCGGCCAACTTCAACGACCAACTCCTAGTTTCGGCAACCACCTCCAACGACCAACTCCGACAACCACCTTCACACAAGCAACTTCTATGACATACTCTAACTTCCACCTTCACATGGGCAACTCCAACGACCAACTCCAGGTCCCTGCAACCACTTCCGACGACAACTCTAGTGACCAACTCTGACGACTACCTCCGCACAAGCAACTCCAACGACATACTCCAACTTCCACTTTCGTGCGGTCAACTCTGACGACCAACTTCGAGCTTCGGCAACCACCTTCGATGACAATTCTTCCGACTCTAACGACTACTTTTGCATAAACAACTCTGGCGATATACTCCAACTATCATCTTCCCACGACCAACTCTAACAACCAACTCTACTCCAGCAACCACCTCTGATGACACCTTGGATGATCAACTCCAATGAAAACCACATCTGACAACCAACACTAACATTCACCTTAAGGGACCAACTTCGATGAAGGCCACCTCTAACGAGACCCTTAATGACAACCCTATTTTTTGTAGACATGTAAATATACTCTTGATGACAACCCTATTTTTATGCATGTTCAACTCATATGTTCTATGACCGTTAAAGTATATTATTTCATTTGTAAGTGAAAAATTAGATTTAACCATAAAATCTAACCATTAAAAATTTTTGACAAAAAATTGTTCGCAAAAATCAAGTTGGCACAAAAAAAAAAAAAAAAAAAACATCTCGTTGTATTAAATATCATTTTGTTGTATTAGTGTAAAATGTAAAGAATCAAATGTTCTCACAAAAAAGAAAAAAAATCAATAACCATAAAAATTGAAATTCATATTTCACAAATGGGCAAAAAAATAAAAACAAGATAAGAATCGATTTTTTTAATTAACATTTATGGTTTAGTTAAAATTAATTGAGGGTTAAAAATTGAGGGCTAGGGAGTAGAGAAAATGTTCATTTTAGTGAGATATGACATGTCTCTAGGAATAACATTACATTGTTATACAATTGTGTGGTGAAAATATGTTATATTTTTCAAGAAGGAAAAACAAAATAGTTGTTAAATTTGTAAGTTTCTTGAGTATTCAATGATTGAGGGCTAAGTACTTGTGAAAAGCTTTCATTTGTTTGAAATATGTTTGATGTTTAGGAATAAAAAAAATATATGTTATGTGATTGAGTGTCCAAAATTTGATTTAAAATTTGTGTATAGTATATTTTTACTTTAGGATTTTTTTTATGTTTAAAGAATGGGAAAAAATTAAGTTTTTTTCAATGTTAAAACTTTTAGATAAATATGTACAATTGGAAATTTAAAAAAAAAAAACAACAAAAAATCAATTTTGTTTAGAAAAATTGCACCATCCAACTCAACTCTGTATTTTAAACACATACTTACTGAGTTAGCTCAACTTCATTCAGCACCCCAAATACAGACAATATGACTCCAGATAATCTAACTTTCCAGATAATAATTACCAACTCAACTCAACTTAATTCTGTTCACCAAATGCCCCCTTATTGTTCATCTTTTAAATTGGATTTACAAAGTAAAATAAATTTTGTCAGTGAATTTCAAATATAAATGACTATAAGTAAATAGTGTTGTGTAGGCTAAGGTACTTAAAGTTGATTGTAAGGGAATACCTCTCATAAGAACGATTCAATTACCCATATTTTAATTATTTATTTTTAATTTCAATTTTTAATAAAATAAACATTTTTTTCTCAAATAACGACTAGCTTTAATAAAATGAATTTGATAACAAAAATAAAATGTTTTCAAACGAGTGTTGTAGGATGCTATTATCTTTCCTACACCCAACGACCTCCGAACATAACTTTGGATTGTGTCTTTTTTTTTTTTTTTTCCAACTCCAAACCTTTCAGCTTAAAAGAGATCTTTAAGAAAGAATGTCAACCGCTTTACATTTGTAACGTTGCAACACTCTCTTAAATAAAATTTGACCAAGAAACTTCAACCCTCACTTCCACACACCCATGAGTAATGGACAAGCGAAGCAAAATATTCAATAATTTTAGCCAAAGAGGGGACTTCATCAAATACAACGGTTTGAGGAAGAAGTAAAGTGGTTGACCTCCAACATACAAAAGCCCATTGACGAGGATCCAATCACAGGACTCACTGCAAAATTGAAAAATCTAGACCATTATCAATACAGTGATAGTCAGACTCCTCGTACCTCCCCATATTTTATTGATCAAACTAAATAGGATAAAAAGAAAAAAAAAAAAAAAAAAGATGACCATTGATGAATTGCCTACAAACAAAAAGGTGTCCTAACCCAATACCACCATCAATACAATAAGGGGGTGTTTATGAAAACATAATAAGATAGACTTGTATTGTAATGTAATCCAAAATGAATATTTGGATTGAACGTTTTGAACCTAGTTGGTAATACAAAAGTCATTCCGTTCCGACAGTTTTCAACTCAATCCTATTTTCCACCGTTTCCATGGTTCACGATCTCATTTTCATTTATTCCTTTTAAGTATTCAGGCATTTAAATATTTCTCTGATTCCTAGTAATCATATTGCATTTCAACTCTCCAAAGAGTCCCTAAGTTAAGTAATTGGAATAACTAAAATTTTTAAAAATAATAATTAAATATATAATAACATTAGAAAAAAAATTATAAATATATAAAAATATATTGTAATAGACTCTTACAGCAATATAGTCTATTAGTCTGATGATTCGATATAAATTTTACTATAATTGTAAGTTTTTTTTTTTTTTTTTTTTCATTGTGCAATTCCACAATAAATGAATTAATATTGCTTCTTAAAAAATAAATAATATTCTACTTTTATTTGATTTCAAATTCTGCTCCTCCTTTGCGTTCAGCAACCTTCCGCCATTAGCATTTTCAGAGGCAAAGTCAAAAAAGCCCCATGGAAGCAACCAGGCACACATGCTTGAAGCTTGAAGTACCAACCAACGTGCAGGCGAACGAAAGAAGCTCCATCTTCGTCAAAGGCACTTGGAATCATCACCGCTTCGATCTCTCCATCACCGACGGCCTCAATGCTTGGACGTGTCATGGTGCCATTTCTGAAACTACCACTCAGTTAACTTCACTTGGTTTCTCTTCTATTCCGCTCTTCCCTCGAGTTTATTCTCGTATTTCTATGTTTCCTCTTTAATTGATCTGGGACAGCAACGGAGGACGAGGTTCGATTACGCGCTGCACAATGGGACCAAGAACCATCGGACTATGTGGCCTTGGCAGAGCGCTATTTAGGGTTTCAACAGCCTGGTTCGGTCTATGGCTTTTCCGATGCTGGAAATGGGGACAAGAGAGTTTGTGCTTATTCCGTTTCATATCCTTATTTGTTTTTTTTTTTTTTTTTTTTTTTCCCTTAGATACTGATGAGGTAATAGAATATTTTATGAGGCACTGTTCGTTGTATAGGTACTAGGAAGCATACGATAGGGTCTCAATTTAATTTCGAATTCGCCTCTTTGAATGCCTTTATTGCAGTCGAAGAGTAAATTTAAAGGAAATCTGGCTGAATAGTTTTAACTTCCAGGTCTACTGGTGAGTTAGCAGGAATGTGGTAAGGGAGTATTGAAAAAACCAATATGTTTAGAAAATGTGATAATGGTGGTTTCAAAAGGACACTTTGAAATGGATTGACATGGTCCTTGAACTTCTCTGACCGTTATCAACGAACTGTAAGATGATATGGATGTTGAGTTATCAACAATACCTTCCTGATATGTGGGATGCATTAATTTAATAGTACTTTTTTATGAATTACTCTCTCCTCCCTCTCCTCGCTTCTCTCTCCTTTGGCAAATTTCTCTGCTGCTCACCATTTCTCTTCTTATGGATTTAAATTCTCCTTTTGAAATCTCATGGACCAAAGACACTAACTTTATATTTTAGGAACAAAAAGTGTAGTTTGTCTATATACTATTATATCTGGTTAAGCTTGGTTAAAATTTTTAAGTCTAGTATGAATTTAGGAATCAATCATAACTACAATCTAGTTTGGATGGGTTTGGTGGTTTTGAACCAAATAGAAAACAACTTCATATTTTAGGATCAAAACTATAGTTTGTCTATACACTAGTTCATCAGGTTAAGCTTGGTGAATTTTTGAGTCTAGTATAAATTTAAGAATTTTATTATAATCATCAATCCCTTTGGGTGGGCTAGGTGGTTTTGATACAGTAATATTGCGAATTTTGAAGAGGGATTCAATTATCTCAGCATTAAAGCTTGGGTTTTCATTGTAACTTTTTTGGACCATATTGATTGAAATTTCGTACTGGTTCTTATGTAGCTTTCTTGGACATTTGACAAAGAAGGGATGAAGTTAGAATGGCGATGGAAGTGTCAACCAGCGTCTGATAATAAGACAATTACAGCAGGAATATTGGACTTTCTCATGCATGCAAACATAAGGCTGAGCGTAATACTATGCCTCCTTGTTGTGTTTACAATGTTTTAGATTTTCTCAAGGTTACTTATATTCAACTTTTTGGCCATACTTCTCATTAATTTCTTGAGCATATTGTTCAATTATTAATAGTCACTTATTAGTGATTCACTTGAATGGATTAACAAGATTGGCCACTTCCCTATCCAAGAGAAAGAAAGTTACTGATGGTTACCTATTTCATGATCATTGGATTGGAGCTTTAGTTACGGATTTGCTTTTCAATACAGAGTGACACTAAAGTGGAATAGCTCTAGCATATGACTTGTAAAACAATGGTTACAGCTCTCTGTTTGGTTCTACAATGTGATTGCTGTCTAAGCATATAGATAGTTAGTTATTTAATCTTTTCTAAGCTCTGATAAAGTGACAGAAACACCAATTACTGAAAATTGCAGAAGTAAATTAATTTATTTAAAAGAAAAATGATTTGGAAGTCAATTATCAGACTCCCATTGAGTCATTCTTTATTGGAAATATTGCTTGGTCATTCTGCTTTCTTCTCTGGCACACCAATTGGACTTCATTTGGCCTTTGAGTTGTGCCTTAGAGATGTTCTGTTGTTAACTTTCTTTTTTTCACTTATGCCTGCTTGATTTTTGTATGAATAGGAAGAGGTTGTGAGAAAAACTCAATCATTTGAGAGGCTGAAGGTGGAGTCTGAGAAGTGTTTGGCTCAGAGCGAGAAGATTTGTGATGAAAAGGTGGACTTTGAAACTGCAATATACGCAAAGGTACTGAAGATTTCATATACTTGTGATTTGAACTTCACCCTATCTGTTTTCATCTTTTTGATCTCAATCAGTCTAATACCATTCTGAATTAATTCTTCTTCAGCAATCATGCTACACTTTAGCTTCAAAAGTGTAACATGGTGCAATAAGTACTTTTTCATTTTATCTATGAAGAAAATTTTGTTCCTTGAATTTGGAAGTGTAGCATGATGGCCGTTTACATAATTGTGTTTTCTTTGTAACTTATAGTTCTATTAACCCATACTCTAAAGTATCAGAATAATAAACATTTACTCAATTCTACAATGAGGCAGTATTTCCTTCGGCATTAATCTACTAGCAAGTGTCACATGTGTTTGTGCTTCGTTGAACAAGGTTGGTAGGCTCCAGAAGTTGGTAAATTGGTTTGATGTATTCTTTTTTGACTTTCTGGTTAGAAATTCCCATTTTTGATTCCTTAGTGAAATATAGGATGGAAAAATTATTTCTTCAAGATTGGTAGGCTCCAGAAGTTGGTAAATTGGTTTGATGCATTATCTTTTGACTTTCTGGTTCGAAATTCCCATTTTTGATTCCTTAGTGAAATATGGGAAAAGTTATTTCTTGCTACCCCTGCCATAGCATCCAGATTTTGTTCGATATATACCTAGGTCGATGTCAATAAGCTCTCAGCCCAACCTGATTTTGATGTAACTGGTTTATTTTCTTGAGAGAGAAAGATACACTGCTAAGGATGATTCTAGAGATCCCTAATTTTCTGGATTTCTATCTCACAACTAATCAAAACAGTGGTACCCGCTCTCTACAATACACCAGTAAAAGTATCGATAACACAATCTCTCTCTTTCTTGAATGTGGCTGATAAGGTTTGAGGCCTACAGAAAAGGATCCTCGACGGGCCTTCACTATTTGGAGGAGAGCCTATCCGGATCGTTGTGATTAATATTTCTGTGCAATGGATGTTGATGGCGAGCTTAAACTTATATTTGCTTCAACTTCTATATGCAGTTCATTTCGCAATGCAATGTTGATGACAAAATATTAAATTCCCAAATCTCTATGTGCTCATAATCTCTAATGAATGTTTCATCTATTTGTTAGGCTTCCAAGGCTTCCAATTGTGAATACTTATGTTAGAAGGAGGTAAAAAGGGAAATGAGAGTGGGCCGAACCGTTAGTGGGCTAGAGGCTAGTTTTTGTTTTTTGTTTCTTGTTTTTTGTTTTTTTGTTTTTTGTTTTGTTTTGTTTTTTTTGGATTAGGCTTGTGGATAGCAGATGCCTGTTAGTAGGTTGTCTTTTGGATGTTGGTTTATCTTTGGCATTTTGTAATAGAACCATAGTTCTTAAAGAGATGTACCCACACACTCGAATCGACCAGTTAGCTGCTTGTTTGTAATCGTTGTTTGCTTGAATCTATATTATTACCAGTAAGACCTAGAGTCTTTACACTATTACTGAAATGACACCACCTATTTCTTACTTGAAATCTGTAAATGTTGTTTTCATTGGTTTCAGTTTCTAAATGTCTTGAACGCAAAGAAGGCAAAACTTAGAGAGTATCGAGATCAGCTTTCAAAACAGACTACTACTGGTAGCAAACTGAAACAGGAAGAGTACTCCTCTGATAAAACCGAATCTTTCGACGATGAAAGTGATGCAGAAAAAAACTGACAAAGTGTATCATTTTAGACGTGAAAGCCTCTAACTGGTATGACTTGCGGATCAAGGAATGTTACATGCAATAAGTTGGATCTGTTATCTATGATGGTATGTTACATTTCTTTTTTTCCCTCTCTTTTGAAAACAACAAATGTGGGAGAGGATTTGAATCTTGTAATGATGAACTATGTTTATAAAAACAGGGGATGGTTCAAAATACTACACTTTGATAGAAAAATAAAAAATCTTGGATATTGGTTTTTGCTAAACTTGTTTGTGAGTCATGGCCGTTATTGGCGTACATAGTAACTTAAGTCAGCATTAAAATAAGGAAAAAAAAAAAAAAAAAGAATAGCAGATAAGATTTGAAAATGTGTCCATAAAGCAAGTAAGTAGCACGTGGGCTGAAATTGTGCAAAATTATAAACATATTCAGTATCCCAATGGTCCATTTTTTTGGGCCTTCATGGTAAAAGAGAACAATCAGTTAAGTGAAATGGAAATGGTATATTTATCAAAACTTGCAATATCTTCCCAATGGTCCTTTCCCATATATACTTTGAACGTGAAGAATTCCTGGCGTTGGCTATCAAGAAATCAGATTACAAACATAACCAAGTAAAATTGACATCGTTTAGAATGAGAAGTAGCATCCTGGTGTCATCACCAAACTGTGGATAACTCCCCTTCTCAAAAGAATGATCATTAAACCATCAAATAAGGATACAAAGGGAAATTCAAGAAGGACGCACAAAATGGGTAATGTATTGAAAAGCATTGTTAAATGCTTGGATGTTTCATGTTTGTAAAGAAAGAAGCAAGCATGACAATACATAGCAAAGACTACAACTAAATCAAGCTAAATTAGCTTTGTGTTTGAACAGAAGAATTTCAGCAATCACTTTGTCAAGTTGTTGACAAGCAGAACCACCAAATTTTACATGCTTCAAGAAAACCTAGAAGAAGAAGAAAACCTAGAAATATCTACTTTACTCTTCCACTCCACATTCTTCTTCATTTCCTTACTCTTTTCTCCATCCATTAGCTCTCTCACAAGCTCCTCAACTTCATTCTTTTGACATCGTTATCATTTGCCATTGCAATGCCCCACTCGGCCCAACAATAACGACAATTTGTCTGTTGCTCCGCAAAGGAAGGCCACGATATCATTGCCACTCCAGCGCATATACTTTCCATAGTTGAATTCCATCCATTATGCGTCAGAAAACCTGCTACAGAAGGATGGTTCAACACTTGTTCTTGACAACAACTTGCTATCAAGCTTCTATCTTTGGTTTGTGTGACAAATTCATGTGGCAAAATGGCTGAATATCCCACTACTAAATAAGGCCTTGTAATCCAAAGTGATGGAGCTACCTCTAAAAGCTGCTTAATCAAGATCAGCAGAGTCGGTTAATATAAGCAACCACAGGATTTGAGGTATAGAAAGCTTATGTAATGTGCTTATCAAGAGATGTGCTCAAATGTCTTCGGCCAATATCGATAGATTTGCCAAAAGCAAATGACCATAAACAACATCCATCTGGTTTTGAGCAGAAACTTTGTTTCCTGTCATTGCATTAGCCCTAGCCCTAGACCTAGCCCTCCCTCCAGCAGGAACGAAAATACTTACATTTTCATGAAGAAACATGGCTTTAAATTGCATATTTACACTTTAATATATGGTTTAAATTAATATGGTCATTGAGTTCAAGTATTGCTTATACCATTCAACCCAGTGGAACAAAACAAAACATGAGAGAAAGTCAGAGACTTGTATAACCCACGCCATTACGTTATACATATGGAATGGAAACATAATCACCAAAGTACATGGAAACCAACTACTTATTCTCATAGAAGCTACTCCAAATGAGAATTGCCTACTCTTCCAGAAAAGGATAGTCCGTGTAACCAAGCTCTGGATTTGAAACGTAAAATGTATCCCTATTGTATTGGTTGAGAGGAGCATCTATCTCGAATCTCCTTGGCAAGTCTGGATTTGCCAAAAACAAACGTCCATAAGCAATAAGATCTGCCCGATCCTCAGCAATGGCTCTGTTTCCATCTTCCTTATCATACCCCCCAGCAGCTATGAATGTACCCTTGAATGCCTTTCTCATTGGTAACAGGCTGTGAGGACATTCAACTTTCTCCATAACAGTTTTCATCCGTGGCTCCACCATGTGGCAGTACAAAATTCCATATTTGTTCAAACTCTCCGCCATGTACATTCCCAAAGCTTTTGGATTCGAATCTCCTGCCTCCATGAAATCTGCAAATGGCGATAGTCTTATCCCGACTCTGCCTCCACCTATCTCATTTACGATAGCTTCAACTACTTCTAGAGCAAATCTACAACGGTTTTCTAGAGACCCTCCATATTGGTCAGTTCGGTCGTTCACTTGATCTTTCAAGAACTGATCAATAAGGTAACCATGAGCTCCATGGATTTCAACTCCATCAAAACCTATATATTCATTCATTCATTCATTCATTCAACTGTCAAATCTGTTGAGGAGAAACAGTAGCACTATCTCTTTTGTGGTTCTTGATGAATTTTTAATCTTAATTAGTAATCACAAAAGAAGCCTAAAATCCAATCACAGCAGAACTTCCATCAGTTTTATGAAAACAGGACTTACCAGCTTCAATTGCATTCCTAGCTGCAAGCCTAAAATGGTTGACAATTTGGGGGATTTCATCTGTCCTCAGACGTCTTGGAGGGGTAAACTGTGCAACATCTATTCCATTAGCCCGAAGTTGAGGTAACAATGACTTGTCTGATGATGAGATTGGAGCTTCTCCATTTGGTTGAAAATCTATATATACATAGCCAGAATGGAAGACTTATTTCTAAAATTAAACAAGAGATTGATATTTTGGGCAAGTTGAAGTAAGAACCCTAAAAGAAAAAGCACCTGAATTTGAAACCCTGCCTACATGCCATATCTGACAAAAGAATGTTCCACCTTTGCGATGAACAGCATCCACAATAGGTTTCCATCCTTCAACTTGTTCTTTTGTCCAAATCCCAGGTGTATCAGGATAGCTTGGAGGTTAATTAGAAGACAGAAACAGATAAGTCGCAAGGCAATGAAATTGTTATGAAATCGACAAATCAAAGAAAGCTTTTAAAGTAAATAGTAGAGAAATGTACACAAAGATTTACATGGTTCATTAGCAAAGTGTTAGCTACGTTCATTAGTGGAGTGAGAGATCAAATTTTATTAAAGAAAAAAACAACAATAGGATTAGAAGGTTTATAGATAGCGCAACTGTCTAAATCCTAAGGCTAAACTTGTAAATAACCTGAATAACATAAATAAGAATGCAAAATAGGTTTTGGGGGCATTGTCCCAAGCCCCCACTAGCAAGACTTACATAGTTTATTAACAGTGTTAACTACATTGACAAGCAAAGGAAGAGATAAAATTAGAGAAAAATAGATAATGCAGAATGTAAAGGCACCTCGTATGATTAGAGGGAAGCCTCTAAACCCTAGAGCCAAAATCGTAAATAACATATAAATATAAATGCAAAATAGGTTTTCGAGGCATTGCACGGGACCCCAACTCGTTGACCAGTTAGCCAGACTGGTAATGGATCATTCTAAGTGTCAGAGGACAGATTTAAAACCTTGTAAGAGAAATAAACGAAAAACAATAATGCTAGAAGTGAATGAAAGGGGAAAAATTAGGTACCCTTGGGCAGTGTCAGAAACTCCAGTGGCCTCAGCTATTAAGAAACCCCCTTTGGTGGTTCTCTGGGAGTAATATAAGATGGCATGTTGTTGAGGAACATTGTTGTAGGATCTTTGCCTTGTTAATGGAGCCAATACGATTCTGTGAGAAAGATTGAAGTTGCCCATGTTGTAAGGAGTGAAGAGATGAGGAATGGAGGGAGCTTGATTAGCCATTTCCATTGCTTTTTAACTTTGCTCTGCTCCTTTCCCAGTGTGCTGCTCTTCCCTTTGGGTATTTATAAATTCCTGCTCCAAGACGGAGGCAGAGCAGTCAGCAAAGGAGAAGAAGCAATGCTGAGTTATTGAAAAAAGTAGGTTTGATTAAACAATGACGTGGGGGAATGCGTGTGTATGGACGAATTGCTGTGAGTCAATGAGATTAATCGCTTGAACGCCTTGATTTTCCTCACAAAACAAAACACATATTAAAGTTTGAGGAATGCTGAGGTCAGCCTAATCCATTCCTTTTAATAACCAGGAAAAATATTTTTTAAAAAATAGGGAAATTACAAGTGTGTTTGAGGTTTTTTAATATTCCATTTCTAATTTTTATTTTTTATATTCTAATTTTACCCTTCTAACATCGGTACGCACATTTCTTCCTAACAAAGCCCCTCCTTTGCCGATGAAAAATAATGTTGAGTTTTGAGTAATTAAGAGAAAGCATAAAAGGAGGAAAAGGGGAAAGATTAGATGAAAAATCTTAATGCTATCCTCACCCTCTCTCAACGAGATTATCTATCTATCTATCTATCAGATACATGCATATTTAAAATAAATAACACTAATTCTACCCACAATTTTTATGCTTTGTTGTGGAGCATCAAAAGAATGACTAAATCTAACCATTATCACTTAAAAAATAGCTAACCAAAACGAACTTTTACATGTATAATAACCGGAGTGTATCAATATGCTAATATATATAATATCAAACTGTATCAATAAGATTATATATTAAATATCAAGGTGTACAAGTGTATTGGTCACATAATTAACATACCTAAAATAGTGTATATCAGTAAAACATGAGTGTTTGATTTTATAAGTATGAGGTTCTAAGTGTATAACATTATATAGATATAGGTGCGTGTGTATCAGATTGCTATGTGATTTCTATCTGATCGTTATTAAGTACTTGGTAATTTCTGTTTGATTATATATGTTTTCTTTCTTCTTTTTCTTTTTGTTTTTTTAATCTAAGTGTATCGTTATAAAGTATAACAACTCATTCAAGTGCATCATTATTAAGTTTATCAAGAGTATATCAATTAAGTATACTGACAATATATTAGTCAAATATATTAGCATTATAAAAGAGTGCATCATTACCAAGTTTATCAATAGTATATCAATCAAGTGTATCATTATCAAGTATATCAGTTAAGTGTATCAAGTTTATCAGCATATAAACGAGTGAGTGATTGACAAATTTATCAGCGGTTTATCAGTCAAGTGGATTATTATCAATTATATCAAATATATCAGTCAAACTTATCAACAATATAAACAAGTGCATGATTGACAAGTACATCAAGTATATTAGTCAAGTGCATAATTATTAAGTATATCATTCAAGTGTATCAAGTGTGTATTAGTAGTTTATCAAGTGTATATTAGTAAATTAAACAACAATAAGTAACTTATTTTGAAGTAAAGAATGTGTCTTTCATCTTAATGATATTTCAAGTTTTCGTTTATTGATGTTTTTAAGTATATCATTAGTAAATCAAACATCAATTTTAAAACATAAAATTTTAAAACCTATTTATTTAAATAAACAAAAAGATAAAAATACTAACTTTGATTTAAAATTGTATATAATTTTCCAAAAATTAGTAGGAATTAGAGTCGTGTTCCAATAAATGCTCCTCGTTAAAACAAAGAAGAAATAAACGTAACAAATAGAATTAGGTGTTTGTCCAAATTCCCTCGATCTACTCTTTATAAATTGTTGAGGTTGAGTGGTTAGATTTCACAAATCACTCACTTTCGATCATTATCAACAGATCAGTCTTTCAACACATTTGAGCTTTCTATTTATGGAGGTTCCTATTATTCATGGTCTCCCAACGAGCTTCCCATGCTTCGTGAAGGAAACATCAGTGTCTCCAAGCTTACTCTCGAGAAGAATAGTTTTACTCTCCCTCGCTACTCTGATTTCGCCAAGGTTGCTTATGTTCTTCGAGGTATTTTCTCAATGCAATCTATTTAGATTTATTTTTAGTGTTTATTTTAGTATGAATCTAATTGATGAGCAAAATGGTTTAGGTAATGGAGTAGCTGAAATCATTCTGTTAGAATCAGAGGAGAAGGTGATCACGATCAAGATAGGAGATGCGATTGCTCTTCCATTTGGTGTTGTAATAGTTCAACAAAGTAGCAATTGATCTAGTTGTTCTGTTCTTAGGCGACACATCAAAGGCTCACAAATTAGGTAAGTTCATTGACTTCTTCCTAACCGATGCCAACATAATCTTTACCGGCTTCTCCACAGAGTTCGTTGGGTGAGTCTGGGATATGGATGAGGCATCAGTGAAGTCTTTGGTGAAAAACCAAACCGGAATAGGAATCGTGAAGCTAAAGGAAAGAACAAAGTTGCTAGAGGCAAAAAATGAGCATTGAAATGGAATGGTGCTAAACTGCGAGGAGGTGCTGTTGGATGTGAACGTGAAGAATGGGGGACGAGTTGTGGTTTTGAACACGAAGAATCTGCCGCTAGTAGGGGAGGTAGAACTTGGGCAAATTTAGTTCGATTGAATGGAAGTGCGATGTGTTTGCCTAGATTTCTTGTGCAATTTGGCGTTGTAATTGACGTACATCATTAAAGGAAGGGGAAGAGCGGATGTTGTCGGAGTGGATGGGAAGAAGGTTCTAGAAATGAGAGTGAAAGTTAGAAATTTGTTAATAGTACCAAGGCTCTTTGTGGTATCAAAGATCGAAGATCCTAAAGAAATGGAGTGGTTCTTTATTTATTATCAGCACTCCCAATCCTGTTTTCACTCACTTGGTTGCCAACATCGGTGTCTAGAAAGCTCTATCGCCTGACATTATTTAGGCAACCTTCAATATCACTTCTGATTCGGTCAAGAATTTCTCTTCCAAAAGGGCTTTTGATGCCAACTTAATCATTCAATTATGTCTGTTTTTTATTCTTCTCTCTGTAAGAAGTCTCTCAAACTTAAGTTTTTTTTTTTTTAATTATAATTTATAGTTTTAGAATTTCAAATAGTGTTTTTAACCCTCACCCCCTTAAAATAGAAAGATTCTTAATATTAACGCTTAGTTTCATTTTTATTCTCATAATTTGCTCCCAAAATTTCTCCACTCTTTAAAGCATTAGTAACTTAGGATGCTACGCCATTTACAATTAAATAACTTTTTTTTTTTTTTTAAGCAAACTAATTTCACAATGACAAACTTTATCAATAATATATTTCACAATGCTTTATATATCATTTAAAAGGGTGACCTCAAATGATCTCCACAATGAAAATGTCTGGAGATAATTTATCAAAACAAAGGAAATTTTTATCATTCCTTAACATTTGCAGGCTTTTTTTTTTTTTTTTTTGGTGAAATTAGTTCTGCATTCATATGAAATTTTCTGGATAATCCAAAAACTTTCTCAATGTGTCTAATTTGCTCGTCAATGATAATATAGAAAATGTTTTTTCCTTGATAGAATTAAGTCGAGAAACATACTTGAAACTTATGTTTTTTATAAAAAATTAAATCTTAAACAAAATGAGGACTTTTTTTTAGTTAGGAAGATTCAAGAATCTTCTTATTATAGTTAAATTATTTTTTCTTTTGCATATTAATAATGATTTATTTCATTCACCAATGAGCCGGGCACGTGTCCCTCAAACCGTTACATTTTAAATTTATGTATATTATTTTTATTAAATAAAAAAATAATACATATATATTACGTAATATGTTTTCCCACTTAAAACATACTATGCGAATTGGTTGTAGAATGGTTTGGTAGCACGTGTGTGCCCCCTCTAATTTTGTTAACAAGTGCTGAATAATTTGTCATTCACCTCGTATATTTGTATTTTTTCTATTTTCAATATATATATAATATTTAAATTTTAGTACACTTGAAATAATTAAGTTTTAAATTAATTTTTCCTCATATATATATATATATACACACACACAAATACAGTTATTTTACAAAAATTGATTGATTGATTTTTTTGCTTGGGTATCTAGATGAATAATTAGATAAAGGTTTATAATAATTTTATAATTAGTATTACTTAATAAAGGTATCATATATTAGTTCATTTAGAATTACATTCATATGAAAGTTAGATTACAATTTTAGTCTCTAAAATATAAAATTGTGACTTATAAGTCCCTAACCTTTTAGTTTTGACTTTATTCCCTTTAAATTGTCTAATATCTTTGTAAATTAATTCAATTTTATATCTAATAGATTTCATAGATACTATAAATGTTTAAAAAGTAAATATTTTATGACAATTTTTTTTCTTTTTTGTGGCTATCTAAACCTTAAATTTTAAATTTTAATTTGTAGTTAACTGATACATTAATTTTAAAAAGATGGCAATCATACCTATTAAGCATAAAATTAAATTTAAGGTCAAATATCATATTTAATTGTTAACATTTTAAAATGTGCAAGAGACATATTAAATGCAAAATTCACATTTTAATAATGTATTAAACACAAATATCGAAAATTTAGAGACCTAATAGACATTTTGTCACACCCCCTCCTAGATTACTACCTAAAAAGAGGTGTGAAGACAGCAAAAATCACATTTTTTTTGTGAAATTCACTGTCCACTTGTGTGATGTCCCAAATTTTTGGATAAATTTTTTCTTCAAAAAAAATTGATTATCTTGAATTATTTGGTTAGTTGTTTGAATTTTGAGGCTTTAATTCGATTATGTTGAGAAAATAATTCAATTTAAAGCAATCTTGATAAAAGATTTGGATTTAATTCAATTAGTGAAAAATTGAATTTATTTGGGGACATTTAAAAATTGGATTTAACCTGAAGATTTGAAATTGAGTGAGTGATAACTTGTAGAAATACAAGTTATTATTGTCTCTTGCGAGAAAAATATAGCTTAAATAGAGAATCATGCGGTAGTTAGTGTTAAATTCCATTGATAAATCTTCCTATGCATTCACACGAGTGTGCGGGCAAAGATGCATAGACGTGTGACGGTGTGCGGCAAGCAGCGCATGAGGCGCGCGTGAGTGCAGTTGGGCATGCAGGGGTGGGTCTCTAAACCTTTGGCCAACAGTCCCTATTTTCAACTCGATTTTTTAGAGCTCCAAAACACCATTTCCAACCAAATAAACTTTAAACAAATTTCCTAGAACTAAAACCCTCTAATTTACTTGGTTTCAGCAACAACCTCTGGTTTTATCAAGTTTTCTCAACCTTTCTGACTTTGGTTCTCTCGGCGCCCTGGGGTAGATTCCTCACTCATATAGCTTTCTTTTGGTCCAAAAATAACGAAATTTGCACTAGTTGTTCGGGAGAACCAACACCCTTTCCTACCCCAACTGCTGATTTTTTCCTCCGATCATATTTAAACATCTAGTTGCTTGCTTGTTTTTCCTTATCCTTATCACCCTAAACAAATTTATCCCTTTTAAATTTAATTTTATTCATTTTATTTATTTAATTCATTTAGCTTTAGCGTAATAGGAAGTGTTTGTTTAATTTGGAATTGTAATTGCAAAATAAATATCCAATTGGTTTAAAATTGAGTTTCCACATCGATGGTCCCCAATTTCTTTCTTAATTGATTTAAGACTGAAGTTTCTAATCCCAATTCCAATTTCGATGAAATTTCATAAGTGAATTTTTATTTGGAAAGTCAATTAACTTTGCTTAAGTTTTAACTTGAAAATTTCAAATTAGTAGAAAATTCAACTTATTCTAGATAAGGTTTTAATTTGTCGTCAAATTGATTTAGGTTACTCCTCTTCCTCTTCCTCTTCCTCTTCTACAATCGATCGAAATTCATTTGAGTTTAATTGATTGGAATTTAATTTCAACTCTATTGAAATATGGTTAATTAAGATACAAATCAAATAAACTATGATAGAATTTTATCACTATCTATTAGCGATAAACAATAATAGAATTTGCTTGTTGTGTGTTATTTTCATTATTTTCTCATTTAAATTATTCTTTTTTTTTTTATTTGTTTGAGTGCTAAAGATGCATATATAATTTGCAACTATAGAATGCGCTTGTTCTTTTTTTTTTTTTTTTTTTTTTTG
>QLSR01000198.1:1292369-1313427 GCA_031780015.1 Citrullus colocynthis
TTTTTTTTTTTTTTTTTTTCTTTGATTGATTAATTTATTTATAACTTTCTACGAATTATGCTTCATGGTGCACCATTGTGCGGACGTTCTCTTCACTGAGAACCATTGTGCAAGGAAAGTTGAGGTGTTCTGTCGTGTGTAATATCCAAACAAGGAAAATAACATTTGCAATATTAGATGCTAGAGTCGTTTGAAATTATTTGGCAAGAAATTATGCATTATTCCATTGATTGAGGTGTTGATTGTTGAACTGCAATCTCTTTGTTGATCTATTGAGCTGAGCTTTCTCTTGATTGATGACGTGGCGGTTGATGTGGCATGTGCGGACGTGGCTAGCTCATGTGATTTATCAATTTGTTCTACAAATTCAATTTTTACGTATGGTATGAGAATTTAGCAATTTTATTTCATTGCAACATTTGAGCATGACATTCAATATATATTTGATAAGTATATTTCATGAGTAGCAAATGACATATGCAATAAGAGAATAATAGTATTATTATTATTATTGTATTGCTTTCCATACCTCAAAAAGAATGCTATTGAAATAAATTTGAGCAAGTTTAGTTATTATGTGAGCATAAATGAAAACAATGTTCCATGTTATATTTGACAAAATTTAAGTATGATTCATGTCATAAATTGTCATATAATGTTTGGTCATTAATTTTTATGAAGTTGAAAAGTATTATAATTACTTTTGATTTAGTTTGGCCGTATAACATTATTTGTTGATAGTCTGAAAATGTGGAAATTTCATTATTTTTATGTAGAAGCTTGTAGAATTAGTGGTAATTTGAGATAGTGTCTTAGCTATAAAATATGTGGATATTTTATAAGGATTTTTCCTGGGTATATAATCTCTGTTCGTATGGGACTTTTTAGGGTCAAACCCAAAAGCAAATCCATGGGGGCTTTGACACCACACAAGTATACGTATTGAAATAATAAAATCCCAAATAGGGTATCGTTCTCAGTAATTGGTGTAGAACTTGTTTGCTTAGCTATTATTACTAACTTATTGATTTTATCTAGGCAACTTAAAAATAAAATTTTGGTATTCAGAATTAAAAATCAAACAATAAAATTAAACTAACAATTCTGCGTGATTTAGATTATAGAGTGTTGCTTCATTATGAGTCTTCAATAGGTTTTCAACATGCAAGATTATTGTGTAAGTTGAATGAGTCTAGAAGTCTAAATTTGGGATGTCCTTTCCCAATCTCAATTCGTTCCAACCCTAATTCATCAAATTAAATTCCTTCCTATTGATTAAAGTAAGGCAGCCCTACGGCCCTTCAATTGCAACCCTTATTATTCTCCAATCATTATCATGCATCATCAAATAATAATTTAACCTATCAAGTTCAGCAAGATTCCTCTTTTACAAGCAAGAAAAACAACCCAAGAACAATGGATTTTGCTAGTTAATCAAAAGAAGTCGTGTATATAGATTAAAATCCAATCAAATTACAATAATTCCAATGTTAAGAAACAATCAAGAATTCCTCATTAATCCAACAACACCCTAGAATTCAGAGGTTTGGCTACATATGATTTCACAAATAACAGATTCTAAACGAGAAATATCATAACAACACAATGAAGAGTGGAAAAGGAGAGAACAAGAATTCAAGCTCCCTTCACTATTGTCATCTCTCGATCTTAACCTCAGTCCTTCGTTGTTGGGATCCGGATCGGTCACCAATAGCAGTGCACTTTCCCAAACGTGGAGCTTTTCCCTAGGTTTAAATACCGTGAAGAATTGATACCCCCTAGATCAATAAATCGTCCTTTAAAAAGACTTCTGTGTTGGAATGTTGCAACCCTACATTAATTTTTCCACACGTTGGAGTTTAGAGCGTCACACTGCTTGTGCAAAAATTGCTCTCGAGTTTAAAGTGAAAAGGGTAGTGTAGCTGCACTATCTAGCTTTTTTTTCTTTGTTTTTTAGCCCTTTTTAGCTTCCTATTTGCATGATTAGCCCTGAGGCTTCCATATTTGGTTTTTTGCACCAATGTTTACATATTTGAGCTCTAATTGCTCCTTCAATTCAGTTTCCTGAAATGTACTCAATAAGTCACGTTAAATCAAAAGAACTACCAATAATAGCTCTAAATTTAAAGGCTAACTAAAACACTCTTCAGGTGCTTTTCACTACCCCAAACTTAGAATTTTGCTAGTCCTAAGCCAACAAAACAATGGAAACTACAGGGAAAGTAAAAATAAATGTGCTAATGACTCTTGTCTCAGAGAATAACATACTAGGAGCTCTCACATAAACATTCAAGCATACCTCTATTGTTAAGATCATTCAAGGCCAAATCTCGTCATCTCCCATGTGTATATGTGCAAGCCTCCTTTAATTCAAAACACTATAGCTCAAATGAGGACTTAAGAAAGCTTCTCTTGCTTTCCCCCTACTCTAGCTCATGCACCAATCTCCAAGAATCCAAACATTTTAAGCAAACAATATGTCCACTAAGGTGCCTTAAGTTTTATTTTTTATTTTTTATTTTTATTTTTACTGGCTTAAAATTGCATTCTTGTACCTAGTGGTACTAGCTTTCACACATTCACTATATGGACTCGTACCTAGTCAATTCCCAAGCATCTTTACTGATCACAATGAACGTAGTTCTTTTTACCCCCATCCATGCATACACATTACAACTTTAACATATTTCAAATAGTACAATAAATAGGCATTAAAGCTCATACATATAAATGCACAATTTTTTTAAAGGGCAATATAACTTTTTCTCCTTTCTTAGTCTAATATTACAATCCATCATGCATTTCAACTCTCTAACTGGTGGGTCCTTTCAGAGTGAGAAACGAACACACTAAACTTAATACTTTTCTAAGTTACTGTTTGTAAATTAAAGTGACTACGTGCTCAAAGTAGGGAGACTTTAGGAGGGACTTAAGTAGATCAAACTCAAGATAATGTCATCATATTTCCACAATAAGGCAGCCATCATGCATATTCAAGTCTCATCATAGCCAATTAACATCAACAATACACAAACATAAGGCATTCCCCTCATTTTCAAACTTAAACCAGAAAAAAAAAAAAACTTTACTCAAAATTCCAACTCAAATTAACATGCATAAGGCCATTGGAAACCATATTAGCATGCATAATAAAAACCACCAAAACTAAGTACATAGTACGCCCCCACTCCAAATTTAAGATTATGCATTGTCCTCAATGCATAAGAAATAAAACATATCAAACACTAGGTGAGTAATACAAGCCCGGGCATAAGCGAGGGTCCAGAAATCTGAATGGCAGGCTAGTACTTCATCATCTTTAAAATCTTGGGCATCATAAAAAAAAAAAAATCATGAAATAATTCTTCATACAAACAAAAGAACTCAACAAAAAATCTAAAGACACTTGGGTTGCCTCCCAAGAAGTGTTAATTTTTATGTCTCTTGCTAGACGAAGCCAATTGATCACTCTTTGAAGTACAAGGACTCTATACGCGGCTCCTCATCTCCACAGTAATGCTTAAGCCTTTGAGCATTGACTTTGAATGTTGTTCCATCCTTCACCTGCAGCTCTACTGTACCGTATGGAGTCACATCCTTAACCACAAATAGTACAGACCCCCTTGACCTAAGCTTTCTTGGAAACAATTGAAGGCGAGAGTTAAATAATAAAACTCTTTAACCAAGAAGAAAAGACCTGGGCAAAATTCCCTAAGCATGCCATCTTGCCATTTGTTCCTTGTAAAGCCTTAGCATTTTTATATACTTGGCTCTAGAACTCGTCACATTGAGTTGCAATAATCTAAGCTCTCCAACCTTTTGAGGGTCAAAGTTCAGTTTTTTTATAGCCCAATAAGCAAATGTTCTAGCTCAATGGAACAATGACATGCCTTTCCAAATACCAACTTGTATGGAGACGTACAAATCAGTGTTTTAAAGGCCATTCTATACGACCATAGAGCATCACCAAGCTTAAGGGCTCAATCCTCTCTGTTAACTTGGACCATCTTCTCTAAAATCTATTTAATTTCTCTGTTTGACACCTCAGCTAAACCGTTAGTCTGCGGGTAATAAGCCAAGGAAACCTTATTCTTAACCCCATACAACTCAGTTTCCTGAAATGTACTCAATAAATCACATTAAATCAAAATAACTAGCAATAATAACTCTAAATTTAAAGGCTAATTAAATCATTTTTTAGGTGCTTTTTAGGCTCATGTTCAAAGTAGATACAATATCATACTATTGTGAAGATATTTGTAGAGTTGTTATCCCTTATAAGTGGTATCAGAGTAGTTTAACCATGTTGATATAAACCTTAGGCATCGAACAAAGATGTGGTGAAACCTCAAAAGTAATTGTGTTGTGATCCATGGTTGAACTCTATCGAATAGGCAATATGCTCTAGTGAAAAAGAGTTAGCCTAGATAAGAGTTAGATGGATGGATAACTCATTTAGGGGTGACTCAGTTAGTCTTTTGTTTGAGGGGAGGATTGTTAGGAATACGACCAAAGTCCCACATCGGTTAGATAAGATCATGGGTACATAGGTGTATGTATGCATAATTTCAATTTATCAGATCTTAAAAAGAGAAAATGAAAATTGATGAGTTATGGTTGTTATGTAACTTAGCAACGTATGAAGAGGGATTTAGCAACTTATGAAGAGATTTTATAAATTAAACATGAATTTAGTAGGATTTCTGAAAGGAAACAAACCAGTTAGGTTTAAATGGATCTTCAAATATTTTGATGCATATTCTCATATGACTAAAAGATTTGAAATTGCTACTAGCCTTGATATCATTTGTATAATACATCACATGGATGTAAATAAGTCATTTAATCAAATTGTTTGAGCTAATTATGTGAATATTTGTTAATATTCTTTGATACATGTGTTACTCAAATTTATTTGAGTTGACTGTGTGGTTCCTTGCAATTTGAAATGTAAGATTTAGGTGAGAGTGATATGATACTTGGTGTTAAAATAAGGAAAACTAAAAATGATTTTTCTTTATATCAATCACACGTTGAAAAATGATAAAGAGATTTGATTGCATTGATGATCCTCCTGTAAGAACATCCTACAATACTAGTGTGAGTCTTAAGAAAAATAAGAAACATAATGTTTCTGAATTTGAATATGCAAAAATTATAGAAAGTGTTATGTTTTTTTCAGACTCCATGATTGCATATGTTGTGAGAAGATAGAGTAGATATACACATGATCTTGATAAGGATATTTGATTGCTCTTCTTCGTTTGTTAAGATATTTTAATGATACAATGGATTACTGTTTGCATTTTAATATTTTCTGCCATATTAGAAGGGTAGTGTATGCAAACTGCATAACTTAGAATGACGAAGTAAGGTTTACTAATGGATGTGTTCTTATTGGATAGATGAGCTACTTCATGGAAGTGTGAACTTATTTCTCTAGAATTAGTAGGACATCAGTATGAGTGGCTTAGAAGCCTACTAGGGGATGCACCATTCTGAGTGACATCAGTCTGAGTGGCTTACAAGCCCACTGGAAGATGTACCATTGTGGGGGATATCAGTATCAATCTCTTTCTACTGTGATTCACAAGCTACCATAAGAATTGCCAAGAATAATGTGTATGATTGCGAGAGGAGGCATATACACCTCAGACATGGAGCTATGAAACAATTGCTAAAAGGAGGACTATTTCATTGAAGTATGTAAGGTCTAAGAGAAATTTAGCAAATCCTCTCACTAAAGACCTAACATGGAGAATCATTCTAGAATTTTCAACAAGTATGCAGCTCAAACCATTATGATGGTCCATAGTTCTTTATCTGGGTGATCAATTGCGATAAACTTGATGGTCCATAGCCCTTCATTTGGGTGGCCCTAGCATGGATTTGATGGATAGAACTAAACTTTTAAAAATTCCATAGCCTTTTCTTTAGGTGGTCTTGGTATGAACTTGATGGATAATTGTAAAATCTTTATAGCTCAGTTTTTGAGTGGTTCGTCTTTGATAGACTTGATGAAGTTGGTTTTGGTATGGACTAGATGTGAAGACTTAGTAGCTTAGTTTTTTAGTGCTCTATTGTGATAGACTTGATGAAACAATTACTACAAGGAATCTGTGCTTTGATGTCGGTTGGAAAAAACTAAAAAGGAACGTACAATGTATGTTTCTTAAAAAAAGGGATCTTTAATGTTGATTTTAAACTTACATTGTAGGTGTATCTATAATGTGGTTTAAAACCAACATCATAGGCGACCCTCTCTTTTGAATCCTAAACAATTTTTCATTTCCCTTCCTGTCACACCCCGCCCTGAGCCACCCCTCTCTGTAACTCCAGTTGGGGCATGACGACAGCAGATGTCGATCCTCTTGCGACATTTATCGTCGAACCTTTACCCCTTTTCTCTATCTAACATGTTCACTTGGATAAGCAGAAAGAAAACTAACTCATATACAACATGCATAACTTATTATTACAACTGTTTAACAAGTTTGTTTACAGAAAACATGCTCCTAGTTCCTTATTTTAACTGCTGCCTACAGCTAAGTGCACACTATTTCTCGGCAGACCTTGACTTCACACAGGAACGGAAACTCTGTTGCTACCTAGAAAGAAAAACATAAGAAAAGAATGAGCTTCACGAATCCTAATGAGTGATCAAATAAACTAGGGTTCAATCAACCCTTCTAGCATAATAATAATCATGATAACCATAATACGAATCATACGCAGGTACATCTCCACTATATCGAGCTTATATTCAAACCTCCCTCGTAGGGTCATTCTTCGACTCTATTTTCCTGCTAGTACCTCCGTCACAGTATCACCTCTGTTTATCCTACTAGCTCACACGACTCAACAATCTTGATTGATTTTTCCCCTGCTGGCATACATGGCTCAAACAATCTTTCGTATCTTCTGTCTCTATGTGCACATAGCCTTATCTCTGAGGATTAGAAGCTAGGTCCATTGACCCTCTGACCATCCTCCCAAGATGCTTCTTGGAGGATCAGGAACTAGGTTCTGGTACCCCCTAACCATCCCACGAGGTTCTTTTCCCGACATAACTCAAATACTAGATCGTTCTAACCCTCTGACCATCCTATTCGGTGTCAAAATCCAGTCCCAATCACGACCGTAGTCATCAATGCCTTCTTCAGGTTCTTCAGCATTGGAAAACATCTATATACCCAACAAAGCTCGATATACAATAGACTATTTAATAACTTGTCCTAGCATGCATACAACATCATGCTATCCTGCTCGATATACTGTCCGATACCTCACCATAGCACGCACAATATAACAACACCATGCTATCAAATAAAAGCTCATAAGCGTGCTATTATCCAGTATTCATAAGAAATATAATTTAGTTCTCTCGCGAAAAAAAATCACTCACTCACAGTGAAAGTAGCTTCCAAACTTTAGGGTTTCTTTTTTCTCCTTGGTTTCCCAACCTTCTTAACTTCTCTCGAGCTTCTGAGACTGAGAATACAACAACTAGGAAACCTCAAAAACCCTAAAACAACTTCTTGGATGATTGAAATTCTTCCCTTGGACGTAGAGGACTGATCTTGGACGCAGGGCTGCACAGTCTGGACACAGGGCAGCACTTCCACACCTCAAACAACTCCGTTGGACGCCTAGCTTGATATTCTGGATGCCTGGCTTTCCTTATGGATGCAAGGTAATACTCTGTGAGCAAGAAATCAACACCTTTGGACGCCTACTAGCCTTCCTTGGACGCAAGCTCTCTCCTCCAACCTTCTTTCTCTCCTTTCTCTCAATGAACTTTTAGATTTCTTTGTGGTGTGAGGCTTTCTTCTCCCCCTTAGTCCTATTTATAGGAGTTGGAAGACATGCTTGGTCATCCCTCCTTTGCTTCCAAGGTTGACATCTATGCTCCCACATGTCACTATGCATGAGAAGTGTCCATGCGTCCAACCAAATGGTTCCTTGCATGTGTTCTTATCATGCATCCCAATACCTCTTCCTTATGAAGTGTTATGTCCAACTGAAGCCACCTATCACCAAAAATACACAACCATGCATCCAACTTTGCCCCCGGGATAGGGACCATGCATCAAACTTCCCTCAACCATGCATCCTTAAATATGCTTCTAGGGTTTGGCTTCATTTGCTCTCTTTTCCTCCAATCTTCTTATACTTAACCAAATTTTTCTTGCCAAAACCCTCCTATGCATCCACACTTCCTTCTATGCATCCAAACCTCTTCCAAGAGTCCAACACTTAGCCAAAATCTCCTTCTTTAGGAGGCATGTGTCCAATTTGTCCCGAGGTTCCCAAACTTAGTCAAATTTCTACTCACAAAGCTTACTATGTGTGTGGTTTCCTCCAAATCTCTTAGGTATGTGTCTACCACCTTCTTTTCTTTGATCTATGCGTCCAAGACTTCCATCAAGGCCCATGGACTCCTTGTTTCCTTGCCTATGCGTCCATGGTGTGTCTCCCAAGTCCATGCTTCCAACTCTCCTCTCCTATGCCTTCCGCACTTTACCATTTTCCAATCATCTTTCCAATTATGCGTCCAACCCATCTTTCCTTCCCTAAGGTTGCTTCTTAACTCTCCAAATCAACCAACACTTAGCCAATTATTCCTAGAAGAATGACCTATGCATCCAACCCTAGGTATGGTGAAGTTTCTCCTTCAACTTTGCACCATGTGTTTAACCTTCCTTCCCAAGACCTAGGTTTCCTTCCAACACTTCAACACTTAACCAATTTCCTCCCAAAATGGTCATCATATGTCCACATTCACCAACCATGCGTTCGACACAGTGGTTCTTCTCCCAAGTATGTGTCCAACTCACAACTAGCTCCCAATTATGCTTTCAACTCTTCCTTCTTTAACACTTAGTGAGATTTCCTCTCTTTTCTCCAAGCTATGAGTCCAAGCCTTGCCTTCTCATAACATACAACTTAGAAGATTTCCTTAGCTCATAAGCCACCTTGTCATCCAAGACTTGAAAATCACTTAACGTGGTTTTCTTCCATACTCACCTATGGCTCATTCTCAACAAAAAACTCAAGTTGGCACAAACACTTTTCTTCCTCTTCTTCATCTCAATGCCTAGTGTCCCTTAAACTAGCTGGTGGACAGAATTCGTCGCCCAATTCTGTGCCAAATAAATTTCCTTAACTTGACCCACAGTAGTAGTAGCAAGCCGGGTCGAACATAGGGAGCACTATAAATTCTCACGATTGGACAGTTTTCAATTCAAGTAACCGGAAGGGGGGGTTTTGTGAAACGATTGATTGCATAAAAAAAAAAACTAAATTTAATAAAATAAAATGCGGAGGTAAAAGGAGTAAAATTGAATTGGAGAAGCTTTAGCTTGGGTTGGACGGGATTTTCTTTATTCGATGTTCTTGTTCATTGGTTTGTCACTAAATTCGTTATACTTGCACCTAATCAATTTAATTGGAAATGCCAAAATTAAATTGTCCTAATCGACTAATTGGAATTAAAACAAACTGATGAAAACATGCAAAATTTGTATTAAGTCTAATCGCATTAAGTTCAAGGGAAAATTAGGCGGAACATTTAACTGGAAAGGCCTAGGTTAAAAGTTCTATCGATTTAATCCTAGATTAATTAGAACAATGCGTATCACAATTTAGATTTGCACGCTAACCTAACCTATCGCTTCCATGATCGACATACAACCAAATGTCACGAATTGTAATACAATCGAAGCAATAATCAAAACAAACACCAGTATCACAATTTGATCAAAATAATATTTATTTCAGAATTAAATCATACGTACAAGAATTCAGTTTGAAAACTCCTAAGAACATCGATTACAAAGAATGATCCTTAATACCCAAGCTAGAAAATAATTACCTTAGCCTTGATACATGCTTGTAGAAAACTAATTCTATGGAAAAGAAAGAAATGCAGAAGATCTCCCAATTCGCGCTCCAGATTCGTCCTGATTGCTCTCCTTACACCCTGGCGGCTAGGGCATTTTATGCCCAAAATTAGACTGGCGCTGCGGCGCTGCAAAATGCGAAGGCCTCTGGAAAAAGCATAGCGCCGTTGTGTTGTGATGTGCGCGCGACGATGCGTCCGTCAAAATCCGTAGCGCCGCGACGCTATAGTGCAGTGCCGCGGCACTGTCTTCCGTTCGTAAACAGGCGCCTTCTGAAAAAAGTGCAACACTTGCGTCTTGCTAGCGCTGTGGCGCCAGGCTGTTTTGCTGCCTCTTCTCTCCATTTTGCTTAATTTGCCTACTAATCATCTTGTTTAAACCTGAAGTGTATGCAAACTGTCTCGAGGGCTCCAAATGCTCATAATCGGTCTAAATCAAGAAATAAACTGGTAAAAAGGTAAGAACGATCCTGAATTAAGGGAAGTGAGATAGCATATTTTGAGTGCTATCAATGACCAAAATTTGGTTAACTCCACGAGCCCAAATTTTCTACCTCAAAATTTTTCTAACT
Source organism: Citrullus colocynthis (assembly GCA_031780015.1). Taxonomy (NCBI): domain Eukaryota; kingdom Viridiplantae; phylum Streptophyta; class Magnoliopsida; order Cucurbitales; family Cucurbitaceae; genus Citrullus; species Citrullus colocynthis. Next base: position 1,302,843 of record QLSR01000198.1, read on the forward strand.
CCACTTGTGGGCCAAGTTTACACCTTTTACCTAGTATCCTTTCTTTATGTTTCTTAAGCAACTAGGTCAAAGGTTAGGTTAGGGTGTCACTTCCCCTCCCTCTCATCTCATTTTCACTTTCCCTCCATTCATCTATTTTCCCTCTCCCTCCCACTCCCACACTGTCGATCAAGAACTTCCACGCTACCAAGAAGACCTTCATGTTGCTGTCGGTGCTTTCACACTGCCGCTGATGCTACTAGGCTGTCGCTTTTACGCTGATGCATCGGTGAGAAAGCATGCTACTAGATCAGTGCTTTCACACTACGAAATCATTAACTTAGAGTTTTTCTTTTTTTCTTCTTCTTTTTCTTTTGCTCTACCTTTTGTTTTTTTTTTCCCCCTCTCTCATTGCTATTTTCTAAACTCCTCCATTAATGAGTTCTAATTCTTGTTATTTAGGTTATGTTATTTGTCTTAGTTCTTTGTTGGCTCCCTTTTTGATCTTTTAATACTTCACTAATTGTACCATGGATTTGAGTGCATTTGGGAAAAATTTGATTTGGGTTTTTTCAAAAAACTAATTTTAGCCACTACTTCCAATTTAAAAAATTTCAACTTTTTTTGTTTCTTCATATAGGTTATTAATTCTCTTCTTTCCTTTCGATTTGGTTTTCTATTTTCTTTTCTGAAGTTGAAGGGGTTCTCTATTTACTGACCTCTTTGATATTTTTAGTCGGGGTTTGTTCTTTCTATTTTAACAAGAATTAGGTTCATCTATAGGGAAATACTTTTTTCCTTTTTTGTTCTTTTTCTGTTTTGGGTTCTTTCATTTTGGCGAACCATTGAAAGTAACGGCCGCTGCCATGGATTTCTACAATGAAGGACCACAAACAGACCACTCCAGTGGTGAACTAATGGAAGCAATTGTCCTTATTCTTCTTCCTTCAAAAGCCACCTTAGCTTCTCTCACTCAACCCGTCAATAGTTCGGTCTTTGTGGTGCTTTTCGAATTAATTGGAAGTAATTTTAATGTATTCTTAAAATTTTGTTACAGTGCACGAGGATATTAAGCTTGGGTGTATGAGCTTGATGTAGGGCTTTGAGAAGATGGTATCGAGTATGTATCTTGGTGATATTGTGAGGAGGGTGATTTTGAGGTTATCACAAAAATCTGATGTTTTTGGACCAACTTCTATTGGAAAAAAAAAAAAAAACAAAAAAGTTAGTGTTTCTTATTGCTAACATGTCACAATTTGATTTTGTGAACATTGGAATACATTTTAGTTTATTTCTCAACAGCTTTTATGATTGGTGTAAAAGTTTATAGATTTTGTGAACACTAGAAATTTTCATATGGTGCGAGCTATGGGAGGCTTGGACAATAAGATTCATAAGGTTCATCTGTATTTGGGAAGAGAACTGGAGAGGTATCTAGTTAGTACATTATGAATTTTTGTTCTACTTTCATGTTAAGGTTTGTAGCAAGTGTTGATCTTTTGGGTAGTAACCCTTTTCAACTTCCTTCCCTTCTCTACTAAAATTTTATGTGATTTTAATGATAATTTGATTTACTTATTTTCCCTTCTCAACTAACATTGACAAACTTGTTTACTGGACTCTATCATTAGACGTTATGTAAGTATAATAATATCACTGCCTTCTTTTAGAAAGACTGTTTGTAATGTTGTCCTATGAATAGAGTTGATCTCTTCTTTTGGTTTCTCTAGTTCATCGGTGATATTTAATTGTTAGGAAAATTCTAGTCCGAGCAGAGCTCAATTAAAAAGGCATTAATTATCCTAAAAAAGGTTGATAATTCGATCCCCATCTCTATAATTGTTGAGCTCAAAAAGATAATTAATCGTTAAGACAATAGACTTCTCTTATCTGCATATCCCTAAGCTCATATTTTTCCATATGGGTTTTTGATATAGGACTTTTTGGTTTCACTCCCAAAAGACCCAATTAGAGAATATTTATAATTTCCGATCTCTACAACTATTACTACTACAACGTAGTATTAGCGGCAAGATCAGGTTGATCCGCAGGGAAGCATGAAGATTAGTTTCTCAAATAAGGGGTTTTAGTTGAGAAGCAAGTGTAGAAAAATAAAACGCGGAATCTAAATTGCAAGAAAAGTAAAAGGGACATATCCTAGTTTTTAGAGGTATCCCCAATTGCTTACTTGCTCATAGATTCATCGGATTAGGTTCTATATTGTCTAAGCTTAGCCAACTCACTTAGAAAAGCTAGGTGAGAGTTCGATTTATCAAATTAGTCAATTTAATTAGATAAAAACATCCTAATTAATTTAGACTAATGCATTACAAACTCGGATTATGCTAAGGTGAATATCAACAAGAAATTTTTTAAATCAATATTCATCATGATTCTTCTTAGGTCGATTAGAGCAATGCTTTTCATCATAGACAACGATTCACAAGTCTAACTAACCTTTTGCTACCTTGGATCAAATTATAATTATATGTCACTTATTATAATTTAATGCATAGCTAATGATCATACATCCTCAAGTAGCAATAAAACCATATACATGCAAAGACAATAAAAGAATCCAAAGACAAAATAGAAATAATCAAGATTAAGAGTTTAACATAAGTGTCACAAGGTTATAACTAGAGAAAATCTCAAAAACTACGAATTGGGACTCTTACCTTCCCATTGAGATGAGAAAGCTCAAACCCACCATCTTCCAGCCCAATTACAGAGAAATATTCGACTCAAAACCTAAAACTAATACTGTAGAAGGATAGAGGCAGAAAAATGAAGAAAACGAATGGTCATTTGCCCAAAACGGATACCAAATCAAAAGATACGACCTAATTACCAAAGTACAGTTTTTGTATCTTTGCACATTACCACGACGTTGTCAAAATGGCCTGCATGCTCTTTTTAGCGTTGTGATGGGGTCTTGGGCGTTTTGGTCTTTTTAGCTTCCATTTGACCTACTTACTTCGTTAGAACTTCAAATTAGCTCGTTTTAGTTCCATTTTCTTCCTAATGCTCGGTTATACCTTTCAGGAGAATGATACATACAAAATAACATTTTCAACACATTAAATAGTACAACAATCTCGAGTTAAACAAAGGAAGATAACACATTTCATGTGCTATCCGTTTCTCTTTAATTTTGTAATTATTTATGTTTTCTCTTCAATTTTTCTAAGGTTAATTTCGTTTATCTTTTTTTGTTCAAGTGTGATTTGTTTGATTTTGCTTCTTGGGTGGTGGATAATCCAACTTGTCATATCGTTAAATTTTTTAAAGAATGATCTGCTAATAATGTGTGTGTCATTGACCTTGGGTATGACTTTTGGCTGTTGCTCACACTTCGATTTGGGCTCAAATTAGATTACCCATATCGATTAAGGTTCAAATTTGCAAGTTTGGTTGTTTTCGAACAATAGCCAACAAGGTTCAAAGTTCTTCTTGGTAAGATATGGTGAGTATTGTTACCCTTTTGCTCTTTCAAATTGGGTTTAGGCCTTTAAATTAGTTTGTAAGTCCTTGGAATTCGTCCTTTGTTATGTTTGGGCCAATTTTGGAACATTTAGTTAAGCTTCTGTAGGTCTTAATATGTTTTGAATAGTTTCAAACTCGATTAAAGTATCTTAGATTAGTCTTTGACTTGTGAAAGTTGTTGTTTGTAGTTGTCAACTTATTCAAATTGATCAGTTAAGATTTATAGTGGCTTTTGAGTAAGAATATTGCTCTTGAACATTCTCTAAATTTTGATTAAGGTTTGCAAATTGAGTTCTAATATCTAAACTTTGTTTTGCAAGGAAGTCGACGTTTCGTTTGAGGAAGTGAAATTTGTATTGAGAATTATAAGATTATTTATTGAGTCAAGTAGTTTCCGTACGTCCCTCTATTTTCTTGAAGATTTGGAATTTAATCAATTTTGGATATGAATGATATTGTTCACGACTTTGGAATTTAATCAATTTTGGTATGCTCAATTTTTATTCTGTTCCATAAGTTTTTCTTTTGTTAGGTTCAAGTTTGATGTTTAAGGCTAAATTTTGATTCTTAGGGATTGGGAAGGAAGATGGAAGATTGCATTGGACAAGTTTTGCTGAGTTTTAAGAAGGTTGACGAGTGGAGAAGGTGCATCTAAAACAAATGAACTTCAGAACAACATTAATAACAAGTATAAGGTAATCTTTATAAGACACTTATCTTAAAATTCTAGTCTCTTCTAAAATTTTGGATTAGATTCAGTGTTGGATTGCTATGACTATCTTGCAATTATGGTAGTCATAGGTTAGTTATTTATGGTTTTCATTGAGTGGTTTATGGTTTCTCTATTGAGTTTTTCTTCTAGTTCCTGAGACTTATAAATAGTTTTGGTGATAAGTTACCTTTGATTTTGATATTGGAACATGTGACTTATAAATAGTTTTGTTGATAAGTTGCTCGTGGTTTCATGTTCCCATTTTCATGAATGTCCATTAGGTTTTGATATTTAGTTCTCATTAATTTCATAAATATCTATCGGAATATTGCTTTTAATATATAGAAGGAAGATACAAATTATATTTAAAGATGTGTTTGTTGTGTTGCTTTTGCTAGTGTCATGGCTTAAGACCTTCCATTTGGAATATAAAAATTTGCAGCAGTACATTTCACCTAACATTCATTAATGATCCATTGGGTGGCCAAAAGAACACTTGTAGTGGATGGGGGGGTTGGTGGTAAGTTACCTTTGGTTTTGATGTTTTCTTTTAAAAATTTAACGTAAACTCAACTCATGATAGAAAAGTTTAGGTATGCATGTCGTAGCTATTCGACCTTGTTATGTAAGGGTCAGGTCGTTACAGTTTGGTATCAGAGCATTTGAGCCAATTAAGCTTGCTTGCACTAGGAGAGTTGTGATATTCGATGGTTTGGCCTGTTAAATGATGCCTTCAATTATGCAGAATATGCTGGTAAGTGAGTTTTTTTTACAAGTGACCTAGTAAAGAATTTAGTAAGCACAAGTATGGGTAAGAGAAGTAGGATTACTCATGGAAGTAGATTTTTTTGCTAAAGCCTCAACTTTTGAATTAGAATCTATGCCAAATCAAAAGAGAAAATTTAACCAACAAGGTCTCCAATGTTCACAATGGCAATAATCATTGAAAACATGCCTAGTAGGATAAAATCATACCAGAGAAAATTTAACCAAGGTTCACAATGTTCACAATGGGTACTTTGTGTTGTTAAAGGAATTTTGCAAGAGAGACTAGACAACTATTAGGAATGCCATGGAAGCCAACCTACTAAAGGAAGAAAATTACAAGAAAGAAAATAATTGAAATAACAATAAAGCAAGTAAAACTTGGGCTGCTTGCTAAGAAGCGTTGGATTTAACGTCTTCAAGCTAAACGACAAAGGAGATTCTTTATCAAGGCATATAAAAATTCTCCCACTTTTTAGGGCCTTTCTTGCTTGAATTAATGTAACCTACAACGTCTTGTAGGCTTACTCTCTTTTCGTGGCTCTTGAAAGAGAAAAAAAAAAAAAAGATTTTGTTATTTTTCATATATGGAAAGTAAAAAGACTCAAAATAAGAGAAATCAAAAAAATATTTACAAGGCTCATGATAAATAAGAAAAGAATTTTCAAGAATAGGAGGATCTTCTAGGGATAAAGAATTTGGCTTTTCAACCCCAAACTTTATCTCTTGAGTATCATCCTCAACATTAAGCACAATTTCTTCATCATTATCACAACTCGACTCTTTGGTTGATTCTACTTGACAAGGCTTATGAGGAAGAGAAGGATCACTAATGGGAAGACTCTCTAGAGATGGGATACTTGGCTCTTCAACCTCAACCTTAATCTCTTGGTGATCATTAAATTTAAGCTCAGCTTCACTCTTAAATCTACAACCCTCATTTCGAATTAACTCACCTACCTTTAACTCATCCTCATCATCATAGTACATAACTCTAGGTTCCTCTATCTCAGTGGCATCAGAAAAATTATCCTCACCTAAGGTCTTAATGGCATTAAAAATCAGACTAAGTTGATTGCATATGCGGTTTAGGGCAGCCTCATTCTCTACCACTTGAGCTTCTACCCTAGCCAACGTCTCTCTCTATTCACAAATGACCATCCTCACCTTACTTTTTAAGAAATATTCTTTTAACACATCTTCTAGGGACGGTTATTTCTCCTCTCTCGGTGTTGGATCATAACACTCATACTCATAGGAGGGATAACTCACATACTCATTGCTAGGGTAACTAAAAGGATAAGGGTTAGGATTAAAGGGTGGTGGTGTTGGATATAGGGTACATTGAAACTCCCCACAAGGCCACATAACAATATTGAAATCCATAAATGCAATCACCACAAGTTACCAACCAAAGAACGACTCAAAACCAAAAATAAAACAATAAAATAAAAAACAAACTAGTGTACACCCTGAATTAAGATTACTTAAATCTCTTGATGTGTCACAACTTGGTGTTACCGCAAGTGTATGGGTCAAGTTATAATATAATTAACACAGCTTGAAAGGCCAAATATCTTCCTTAGAGAATTGGTTTGATTATTCTTTTAACTATTCAAAGATCTTTCCAATTTTATTTGAGGGACCGAATTGTAATGACACTTAAGCTAAACTAATCTATAAAAGTAAATAAAAGTCATCGAGATATGGAAATTATCAACTAAGAGTCGTTTTAGGGAATATATTTCATCAAAGAAATTATTAAACACAATTATTTGACTCTAGAAGGAATTAACACAACACCTAGATCTAAAAGTCTTTTATCTGAATTGAATCTTTAAAAAGCAATCTTTTCTTTTACGTACTTAAACCTTAATTACTAATTTCTTGAAATTAGGTGATTAAGCAAAGCATTAAAAACCTTCATCAACAATCTCTACCGTTATCCAACTACTTTATGTGTTTTCAAACATTACAACAATTTCCACCTTCCATGACTCTTGTACAGTAGCAAAAATAGAGGAGAAAGAGAAAAAACAGAAAAACGGAGTTTTTTGGATTTAAGGAATTGATGACTATTTTTTTGTATCATTAATTGATGACTGAAAAAAACTGTCATTAAATGTAAGAAAGCAAAAAAGGCGTAGTTTTGGAGGGAAAAGATGTGAATTTTCGGATTTTTTCGACTATGTTGACATTTTTTTTGTGTCACCAAATTATGACTGCAATTAACAATCATTAAAAAGTGACAGTTTTTAACAGTCATTAATATTCTTTAATATTTCAGTTTGTTTTACTATTTTTTTGTGTCATCAATCTATGACTCGTATTAATTATCATTAAAAAACATTAAAACATAAAAAACTAGTTATAATGTTAAATAAATTGAGGGCATATTTGGATTGACTAGAGAAAGAAAGTGTTTTTCAAAAAACTTGTTGGGAATGACTCACATCACCTTTGTCCCACATTGGAAAATTAAGGAATGGTGAGAGCTTATATAATAGATCACTTCTAAGCACTTGTCAAAGTGGAGAGATTAGGAGTAAAGAGTCTTTTTTCTCACATGATTGTGTTTGTTGTTTGTGGGCGAGCCAAAAAAAAGTTTACTTAAAATGATGTCATTTTTTTTAAAAAAAAACTTAAATGACATCATTTTGAGCTTTATTATGATATTTATTTTTAAACATTTTGGTGTTTTGGTTATTTTTAACATTATTGGTTATTGAAATATTTTTTTTTTAATGGAGTACAATTGGTGGGAAAAGATAGAAAATTTCGAATTTTTTGTCTATCTTGACAATTTCTTAGAGTCAATAAAAGATCATAACACTACAAGAATTTTTGTCTTTGCCGACATTCTTTTTTGCCAATGCAACAAAAAATGTCGGCAGAGCTAATTTCTAAATTCATTTTCGAACCAATTTGAGGTTTAAATTTATTCAAATACTAACCAGCAAAGTTTTGAGTTGTGTTGGGTAAGAATAGGTGGTATAACACTTTAAGTTCATTTTTCGAACCAATTTGAGGTTATTTAGATTTGTCTCTGATGCTTGAAAGCTCTTATTTGTAGGTTTTAAGTAGTTTTAAAACTATTTGGGCACTTTTCAATAAGGACCCAAGTTCTCAATGAGTTTTAAGTGTTAGAACCCAAAGTGTTAATTTAATTTCCATTGTTAGCGATAAAATATTTGGAAATTAGATTCTATTTTAATTGAGTTTAAGTAATAAAGAATTTTGAAGTTTTAAATTAAATTAGGAGGGAGAAATTTTGGGTTTTAGGTAGATAAAAGTTAAAATTGGAGGGGAGAAGGAAAATAAAAAAAGAGAAGAAAATTTTTTTTAAGTCCCTCATCTTTAGAGGTTAAGCTTAGAAGTTTAGCCTAATTAAAACAAAGAAATCTCTATTCAAGTAAATTTTTTCTTCTCAAAATGTTGGGAATTAATTTGAGTCTTATTCTCTGTTCTGTTCAGTGTCAGATTTTTGTTTTTTACACTTAGATTTTTTTTTTAAAAAAAACTATTTTAAAATTAAAATATATCTTTAAATCACTTTTAATACATTAATTTAGATTAATTAGTCTTTTTTGGGATTGATTGAAAATTTTGAAAACAATGAGGGAAGTTGAAATTTAAGTGAAATGACATCTTTCCTACTTTTTTATTTTTATTTTTTATTTTACATATTTCTACTTAATTAAAGGAAAATATCAATACATTTTACCTCCAATTTCCATCTCTTCCCTTGAAAATCTCTCATTAACCCTCAAGTTTAATTTTTCTTTTTTTTTAAAAAAAAAATTAAGTAAAGAGAAAAGGGGTTGAGCGCTACCCACCTTCATTTTTACCCAAATTTTCTTTCCCTCATTTTTTTTCATTTCCCTCCTCTCATTCTCCCCCATTTTTTTCCCTTTTCATTTTATTCCTTCCTCTCCACATAAAATTACGCACGATTTTTCTCTCCACACAGAAGAACGCTCGACGTGGCAAGAGAATCATGCTCCTGATCGCAGACTGCCGCTCCTGCTGCCATCAAGCATCGCTCCTGCTTGCAGTCAATTGCTGCTCATGCTATCGTCAAGGGCCCCTCCGCTTCTGCTTGTAAGCATTTCTTAGGGCTTCATCTACAGATAATTTCGCTTGAGCAGCACAGTAAGTGTTATCATCCTTGCTCTTCGCCATTGTCGATTAGCTTCTTTCAAGCACAATCTCTCTCTCTCTCTCTCTTGTGATTAATTTTGTAGACTCTTGTGATTAATTTTGCAGAAGATATAGATTAGGTTTTCGAATTGGCGTATTAGGCGAATTTGATAAGGTGATTGGTGACACGAAGTAGAAAGGCTGCTGAGAGATGAATTGGTACGTCTTCTTGCGATGACTCGTTGGCTTCATGTCTCTCTGAAATCATTTCTTCTTCAGATTCCATAGTAGGGAGAAACAAACAATCCATTAGGGATTCGCACCATACAATCTACAAAATGCTGTTGAATATTTCCCAAAGGTTGAAATGTTATTTTGGTTCGTATTTTTAGAAAGAGTTTGTTCATTTTGGTATCAAACTTTCAAAATATTTTCTTGTGTCCTCCTATTTTTAAGTTGTTTTGAGGGTGAAAGTGTCACTTAGATACTTTTTAGGTTGGTTTTGAGTTTGAAAGTCATACTTAGGCATTTTGAAGTTGTTTTGGTAGTTAAAGTATCATTTAGACACTTTTTAGGTACTTTTTTGTTGATTTTGAATATCAAACAGACACTTACATACTATTTAGGGTGTTTTAAGAGTTAACAAGTCTATTGGACACTTTTCCTGTAGTTATGGTAGCAAATTGATGTATTTAGTACCCTTATTATAATGTGTTGTAGCTATCCTGCAGTTATGGTATCCAATTCATGTATCTTAGTTTTTAGATGGGTTTTGAGTTTGAAAGTCATACTTAGGCATTTTGAAGTTGTATTAGGAGTAACAGTTGCACTCAAGCATTTTAGGTTGTTTTGAGAATCAAGTGTCACTTACACACTTTTTGAAAATTGTTTGGTTGGTTTTTAGAGCTAAAGTACCACTTGGGCATTTTTTGGTTGTTTTGAGAAACAAATGGTCATTGCCACATTTTTTGGAAACTTTATTTGTTTTGATAATTAAAGTGCACGTATGAACTATTTTGGTTGTTTGGTGAGTTAAATTGTTTCTTGGAAAACTTTTAGGTACTTTTTATGTTGGTTTGAGAGTGAAAGTGTCACTTAGACACTTTTTAGGTGGTTTTTAGGTTTGGTTGGAGAGTAAAAGTTGCACTTAAGCATTTTAGGTTGTTTTGAGAATCAATGTGTCACTTACACACTTTTTGAAAATTGTTAGGTTGGTTTTAAAGCTAAAGTAGTACTTGGGCATTTTTTGGTTGTTTTGAGAAACAAATTGTCATTTATACATTTTTTAGAAACTTTATAGCTATAATTTTATAGTTTGTTTTGATAATCAAAGTGCACATATGAACTATTTTGGTTGTATAGAGAGTTAAATTGTTTCCTGAAAAACTTTTAACTCTTTATGTTGGTTTGAGAGTATTTAAATTATATATTTGTTTTACTTGAATTGGATTAATGTGCTTGAGTTCTAGGAAGATATCTTTTTTTTTTTTTTTTTTTTTTGTT
>QLSR01000198.1:1313667-1324727 GCA_031780015.1 Citrullus colocynthis
TTTTTTTTTTTTTTTTTTTTTGTGATAAGTATTTTTTGTATTATGTTTCACTTGTCCCCCCAAACAAAGAAGTTTTTCATTTGACCCTTATTCTTTCTAATAGACTAATGTATGAGTATTTCTACTTTTTAGTAGTTATACTCTTAAAAAGTTGGACAAATTACAAGACTTCTTATATGATTTTTACGTTAAGATTTAATGTCAAAAGTTTGTTAGCTTTGTAGTAACTAAGCAATGAGTTAAATTTGGAGGTTATATATGTTATTAAGGTTGATTTGGAGATTATAATGTGATTTTGAGCCTATTTATGTGGTTATATTGTGATTCTATGTACCATTTTTATTTTAAAGTGTTATTTAAAGCTTACTTGTATTATTAAAGTGGGGTTTTGAGTGCAAATGTACTTAACAAAATGATATTGTTACATTACGATCAACATATATACAGGTGTTGTTACAATCAACAATGTACTTAACTACATATTGTTATTATTGTTCACTTTACTATATTGAGTTTAATTCTGAAATGAATGTTTTGTTTACTAAGTTCTTGGACAAGACCACTGAAGGAAGGAAGCCCACCAAGCAAGATGTTTATATATGTGTTGTAAGTTTTTTTTTTTTTTTTTTTTTTTTTTTTTTTATATTTTTTTTTATATTTTTTTTTAAATTTTTTTTTTTTTTTTTTTTTTTTTTTTTTTATATTTTTTTTTATATTTTTTTTTAAATTTTTTTTTTTTTTTTTTTTTTTTTTTTTTTATATTTTTTTTTATATTTTTTTTTAAATTTTTTTTTTTTTTTTTTTTTTTTTTTTTTTATATTTTTTTTTATATTTTTTTTTAAATTTTTTTTTTTTTTTTTTTTTTTTTTTTTTTATATTTTTTTTTATATTTTTTTTTAAATTTTTTTTTTTTTTTTTTTTTTTTTTTTTTTATATTTTTTTTTATATTTTTTTTTAAATTTTTTTTTTTTTTTTTTTTTTTTTTTTTTTATATTTTTTTTTATATTTTTTTTTAAATTTTTTTTTTTTTTTTTTTTTTTTTTTTTTTATATTTTTTTTTATATTTTTTTTTAAATTTTTTTTTTTTTTTTTTTTTTTTTTTTTTTGGTATTGTGATAACACTTAGTTGTAATTACTAAATTTGTAAATGAATTACCTAAAGTTCGGTTACTAGTGTTGTTGTATACAGTTCCCTTGTATTAATGTTACAAACTCTATTGTTATATATGAAAGTTTATAAATATATTTGTATACATATTTTGTGTTAAAATTGGAGGAAGCACATGTGTAATAACATATATCATTGAAATGGTTTGTTTGACATTTGACAAAAGTCATGAGATGTAGTTTTATGACAGTGGAATAGTGTCATTAATCAAATTTCAATGACTATAAATAAGTAATATAAGTAATTTAATGACATTTAAAAAATGTCATAATTAAGGTATTATGCACACAGTAAATGTGACATTATTTGTTATTCAATGACAAAATTTTAATGTCAATATAATGCTTTAATTGACAGAAAAATTCAATGTTTTGATCATTTATTGACTGTGGAAAATTGTCATTAAAAAGGGTTTTCATGACATATAATAAATGTCAATACATGTTCTTCGTTGATTGTATTTAAAAGTCATGAAACTATCAATGATGACCGATTTCTCATGTGTCATCTATACAATTTAGATGATGGTGAATTCAAAGACTAAAAAAAAAAAGTCAAGAAAAGTTTTTAAGAGTCATAGAAGCCTGTTTTTGTTGTAGTGAAGCAATAGTCTAACATGCATGATCTAAGTTAAACATACTTTCTCAAGCAAGATTTAAAATGTAAGCCCCGTACTTGTTGTTGAGAGAAGGTAAGTAAGAAGAATTATCAGGCAGGTGAGTAAAGAAGATTGGCCAAGTTGTGGGAGAGTAAAAATGGTTAAGTATTGGTCATGTGATGGGTGACCATGCGTTGAAGGTATGTTTAAGCTGACAAGAGTGGCCGCTGGTAGGCATGCGTTGAAGAAGGCAGCTCGGCGTAGAAGTTGATGTGAAGAAAGAAGGGTGTAATATGCGTTAATAGAAGTACGCATTGAAGACTACTAAGTGCTAGGAATTGGCATTGCTATGCATTGGAAAGGTCTATGCGTTGAAGGATGGTATGCGTCGGGCATAGAAAAGTGGCCGAGAAGACCATGCAGTAATCGGGTATTCGGTGTTGAGCAATTAGTGGCATAGTAAGTAGAGATTATGCGTTGCCGAAGCCATGCGCGAAAGGTTGCGTTGGCTAATTCTAAAAGGAAGATGATGTTAGAGCTGATAAGTCGGTGATTTTTATAATGACATATAAAGGAGTACATCGAATAATTAAGTCTTTTTGGACATATTTTCGAACTTAGATTAACTTCATTTCGCAGACGAACAACGAAGAGAGGTAAAAGAAGGTGCTCATATCGAATTCAGGTAGAAATCAAATCATTTTCATGATGATTTCGAAGCTGGAACCAAAAGCTTGATGGTTACTGATAAATCTGGACACCAATCGGTATTTGAAGAAGAGTGAACTGAGGACGTTGAAGCTAGAACTGAAATTTTGAGGTTAGTAAGTTGAGTCAATTCTTAACAACTTCCATGAAGGATGCTTAAGTTAAATCCGAGCAAAAATGTGTTAATCTCTAAGAGAAAGTAAGCGGAGTTGAACTACTAAGCAAATCAAGACAGCCGAAGTTATTTGGGAATAATTTTCAAACGAAGACGAGTCATAGTTTGAAATTTTGAGGTAAGCTAGGAAACTCACTACTTTACAAGATTGTAGAAGAAGGGAAGTTTTGATTTTGGCTGTAATATGGTTTTTAACAGGATAAAGAAAGAGTTAGAAGGGAAAGAAGAAAACCGTGATGTCAAGTGTCGCTAGACAGTAGTATCGCTAAGGAGCTGGAGAGTGAGCAGCAGAACGAGTGTCGCTAATAAACGCAAAGAGCTATGCGTCTCACAACTCTCGCTGAAGTCTCACTAGGTATCGCTCCTGAAGGTGATATCACTAGTCTAGTTCACTCCGGTTTCGCTAGTACAGTACCCAGTAGTGTGAATTTCGCTGGTAGTCTCGCTAGTGACATAGAGTATCGCTAGTTATTACATACATAATGATTATGAAAAAGGAGTTCAAAGGAAACCTAATGTGAGAAATGTGTTTTTACAGGCCAAAAGAGCTCCGAAAAGCATATAATCCGCTCGGAACCTAAGACAAATTGTGAGTGACTTTCTAATTTATCCAAGGATTATCTTTAATATTGCGCAAGTGAAAATGAGGATAATATATGATATACAGTGCTGAGGGACTATGAGTGAAGGCACTAGTGAAATTGATTGAGATAGTTTCCAATGCCGAAGGACCTTGTGGGAAGGCAAATGGAAACCAGTACATGATGGCTCAGTGCTGAGAGACCATGAGTGAAAACACTTGAGCAATGAATTATTAATGAAACTCAGTGCTGAGGGACAATATGAGAAAGCACTTGAGAGTTGAAACGCCGAGGGATGAAATGTGAAGGCGTATGAATATATGAATAATAGGAATTGAATTATAAGATTAATAGCGTTAAGCTTTGCTCCGCTGCTTCTTAGAAAGATATTTATGCTATCTTGTTAAATGGTATGAGTGAACCAGTAATCTATACTAACAAGATATATAGTAGTTTTATGATCAACATTAACTCAAGGATTAAATCATAATTGATAATTTAGTCACTCACTGGGCTTTAAGCTTACGCTTTCTTGTTTATTGTTTTCGTTTCAGGTAGCGAGCGTGTTCGGGACGCCTAGCCTATAGAAGATCCTCGTCTGGGCTTACTTGACTTTAGTTCTCTGGGATAGTTGTAAATACTCAATCTAAGTACATGTTTTGTCATATATGATCCTTGTGGCATATCGAGTGTGGGTTTTGTACTGTATGCTAAACAAATACACAATTATGATAAATTATGAGCTGAGAAACTTTATGTAAAACTTATGTTTACCTTATAATGTTTCACTAGCATAAAGTTTTGTACATTTGATCTGGTATTGAATTGTGTTTCAAGATATAAGATGATGTGTATGTGTGTAGGTTGCACATACTCCTACGTTAGGAAGGTAATCTGGGAGGGGGTGTGACATAAAACATAGAATCATTCAAATGTTGATCAAACATTCATAAACATTAAGAATGATCATGCTAGAAAGCATAAATGCAAATCAACATACAAGAAGCAAAGTGTTCAACAATTTAAACCTAAGAATTCATCTATCCCTAAAACTATGAGAAATTTAGCCTAACATGGCTTCCAGAGACAAAACCCACACCAGAACAACAAAATACAGTAAATAAATGAAGACTAAAAAAGGGAAGAAAAGTTATTCGGCTTCCAAGCTCGTCTCTGAAATGGATTTGGTCTCCTGACGATCCTCGAACATTCTGGCATCATGGAATCTTTATATCTTGCACTAAACTCACTCTAGGTCTCCAATTATCAAAATCTTGATGTAGAAGTCGACTGAGTACCTCCCAATTTATAGAAAATCAGATGTTTGCTGAACAAGAAATTTCCAAAATTGCAGATTTTTTTTTTTTTTTTTTTGGAAAGGTTGCGTAGCTGCGCTCTAAGAGAGCATAACTATGCTTTGGAAATTTTTGCCGTAGCTGCACTCTGGGTACCGTAGTGTAGCTACACTCTCAGAGAGCATAGTTACACTCCCTTGCTATCCCAAATTATGAGCTCTCAAGTTTGGAACGTAGAGGGAACGTAGCTACGCTTTAGGCTACACTACTCTGTTCTAGGGTTTTGCCATCTTTTCTTCTAAGTTTTCACCCGATTTTGGCTCAGTTTCATTCTTTTAGCTTCTAAAACTTATTTTCTTAATTATCACCTGAAAACCACTAATAAACACATTAAATCCAATAAAACCATCCCTAAATCAAAGGCAAATAAAGCACTTTTTAGGTGCTTTTCAGCTTTGATTGTGGCTAGACAGGTCACTATGCCAAGGGTCGCCTTAAGCTCTTTACCCAAGTATCAAACACTCAGAACACCTAACCTACACTAAGAAAGTCACACAACATCAGAAAGGAAGGGTGTTTGTTGTTACACGTCAAGATGCGGAGAATGAAGATGTAGTTGTTACATGTACATTACCTATTCTTAGGTATTATGCCTTCACTTTATTTGATTCAAGCTCTAGTCATTCATTTATCTCCATGACATTTACACGACATGCTCAATTAAAATCAGAGCCCTTAGTCTATATTCTATTAGTAGCTACTCCAGCCGGAGTATCTATGCTAGCCAACTCAGCGGTGCAAAACTATGAGTTGTCAGTATGGAGCCCTAATCATCCTAGATTTAAGTGATTTTGACATAATACTAGGAATGGACTGGTTAGCAACAAACTATGCAAGCATAGATTGCTATCAGAAAGAGGTCATATTTACCTTCTCATTAGGAACATAATTTAAATTTAAGAGCCCTAATACACAATCAACCCCAAGAATAATTTCAGCCTTAAAGACTAAGCATTTGCTTAACCATGGGGTTTAAGCATATTTAGCTAATGTGATGAAGCTACAAAACCAAAAGGATGATATTAAGATAGTTCTTATGATAAAGGAGTTTGAAGATGTATTCCCGAAAGAGCTTCCAAGTCGCTACCTAATCGAGAAATAGAATTTTGTATAGACTTAATACCAGGGGCTGAACTGGTCTCTAGGACACTAAATAGAATGGCGTCTGTAGAGTTAAAAGAACTCAAGAAACAATTACAAGAATTGTTAGAAAAGGGAGCACCTATCCTATTTGTTAAGGAAAAGGATGGATCAATGTGTCTATATATAGATTATCGAAAGTTGAATAAGTTGACAATAAAGAATAAGTACCCACTCATACGCATTAACGACTTATTTGACCAACTACAAAGAGCCTCAATATTCTCCAAAATAGCCTTACGATCAGGATATCATCAATTACGAATGAAGGAGTATGATATCCCTAAGACTGCTTTCCAAACAAGATATGAGCATCACTACAAGAATATTTGCCTCTGTCGAAGGTTTTTTCTGTCAATGCAACAAAAAAATGTTTGCAGAGCTAATTTATGCCGACGTATTCTTAATTCGTGGGCACAACATCATTTTTGCCGATGGAAATATATGCATGGACAAAGAATTGTATTGCCTTAGTGGAAATCATTAGGTTGGGTTTCTACTGACGCTTATTTTAGTTTCTACCCACACAATGTGTGTGGGTAGAAACTTTCAGTATCTGACCATGCAAATTGTGTGGGTAGAAGCCCCTTAAGCCCACATTTTACTTTTGCTCACACTTTCTTAAAACCCTAGTCCACTTTATTTTTTCCCACATTTTATTCTTCCCCCATCTTTTTTGGATTTCCCTCATTTTATTTTCCCTACCTCATGATTCTCCCTTCCTCTCACTCTCAGTCTCTATCATCTTTCCCTCCTCCTCTAACGCTCACTCTCACAATCATCGACCACACCATTCATCTGTCATCGTTGCACCTGCATAGATGTCTGCCACCACCGTTGTCGTCACACCTGCAAAGTCGCTCGCCGCCACTATCAGGTGTTCTTTGCCCCTTTTCAAACTTTGTTTTACTTTATCTTGGCTTATTTTTTTATATTTGAAAACAACATAAAAGATATCTTTGATTCATTGTCTTCTCTAATAAATAACATCAATTGGCTTCTCATTTTGATTAAGAAAAAAACACTCCTAGTAAACACAACAAAAATAACCTTCCTATTTCAACTAATAGAAAAGGGTAGGAATTTGCCTCAATTTTTTTTTTTAAAATGAAAAAAAAATATATAAGTTTAGATGCCAATATGGCTCCTATTCGTGAAGACTTATTTTGCCAAAATGTGAAAATGTTTGTATTTTCTCTGCTCCATGTGTTTAACTAAGAAAAAAAAGAAAAGAAAAAAGAAGAATTGCTCAACATATATATTATCAAAGATATCTTTTTGGTTTCCATTATCATGAATTATCCTATTTTGCACTCTTTTCCTTCTATAAAAAATTGAGCAAGGAAGAATGTTGGTTGTGCCTATGTACTTTAATGGATGCTGGTAGGAGAATTTTTTTTTTTTTTTTTTTTTTTTTTTTTTTCTTTTTTTCTTTTTTTAAAAATTGGTCAAGAAAAAAATTTGTTTTTTTTTTTTTTTTTTTTTCTTTTTTTCTTTTTTTAAAAATTGGTCAAGAAAAAAATTTGTTTTTTTTTTTTTTTTTTTTTCTTTTTTTCTTTTTTTAAAAATTGGTCAAGAAAAAAATTTGTTTTTTTTTTTTTTTTTTTTTCTTTTTTTCTTTTTTTAAAAATTGGTCAAGAAAAAAATTTGTTTTTTTTTTTTTTTTTTTTTCTTTTTTTCTTTTTTTAAAAATTGGTCAAGAAAAAAATTTGTTTTTTTTTTTTTTTTTTTTTCTTTTTTTCTTTTTTTAAAAATTGGTCAAGAAAAAAATTTGTTTTTTTTTTTTTTTTTTTTTCTTTTTTTCTTTTTTTAAAAATTGGTCAAGAAAAAAATTTGTTTTTTTTTTTTTTTTTTTTTCTTTTTTTCTTTTTTTAAAAATTGGTCAAGAAAAAAATTTGTTTTTTTTTTTTTTTTTTTTTCTTTTTTTTTTTTTTTTTTTTTCTTTTTTTTTTTTTTTTTTTTTGTGTTCATTTGCTCCTCTAGGATTTTTGAATGATTTAGTGTTACTAGTGTTGTGCTATGTTAAACATTTAATCTCACATTCTCATAATAATTAGCTACATAAGTGGCCCAATGCAACACATAATATTTAAATTTTAGAGCAAAGGTATGTGAAAATGAAGTAATGAATAGGTTTTGTAATGACCCGACTTCCTAGAACTTGAAGTAGGTCGTCACTCTATGCATGCATATATCTAAAACGACTCTTTTTCACAATTTTTTATAAAATAACAAAATAACTTTTTGATTAAAATAAATATCTTTTGCAAAATCCAAATAACTGAAAATCTTTGATCGAGGTACCCCTTGTACAATTTTAATAAAACAAAAAACTCGCACAAAACATCTGACTGTGGGAAATTTTAAAAGAAAAAAATAAAGTTATGAATTCAAATGACATAACCAAACTTCTTAAAGATGAAAACATGAATCTCTTGTGCGGAAGCATCTGACTAGTTCCGATGGCATGGTCAATGCTTTCTTTCATCATTCGTTGAGGTGTCCTTTCACTTACCTAAAAACATAACATGAAAAGAATGAGTACAAAATACTCAGTAACTAACCCCACTACCTGGGTCAGGCTAAACACTTATATCCAATAAGCGCATCACACTAGTAAGACTTGCATAAATAACTAATCTTGGATGGTTATCTAGTGTCGATTTAACGCATGCTAACACACATCTGGTGGCCCAAAGGCTCACAAATATAGCAGAGCATCTGTGGACACCCGATAGCATAGTAGGAAACCCGTAGGTCTTTGATAGCATAGTAGGAAACTCGTGGGTCTCGGGTATCGTAGTAGGAAACCCGTAGATCTCCGGTATCATAGTAGGAAACCCGTAAGTCTCCGATATCATAGCAGAAAACCCGTACGTCTCTAGTATCGTAGAAGAAAACCCGTAGGTCTCTAGTATCGTAGCAGGAAACCCATTGGCTTTCAGTATCATAGCAGAAAACCTGTCGGCTTTTGGTATTGTAGTAGCATTAGGAGGGTAAATCGTCACTTTTCCTAAAGATGCTTATGTTAAATTCACATCATAAATCATATCAAACATGTGCTAATATCATCATACTTATAAATGGGTTTTAGATATGAGCAGCTCAATTTCAACCAAATTAAGAAAATCATTCAAAATTCTCTACAATTCAAGTAGCTAATTCTCACAAAATCCTTGAATTATAACCCTAAAACATAAATCCAAGCTTAAATTAAGTTTTTAGGTTTGATTCCAAATACAATTTACTCAACAATTAAACCAAATAATCTTACCAAAGTGCAACTAAGTCATAATCTTCTTCCATACTTCAAACAATGGATCTAACCAAAATGGACCTTTAACCCGCTTGGACAGCTTGCTTCCGTTTCCAAAATCTTTCGAAGCTTGAATCTAAAACCCAAATCCAATGGTCAACAACAATTAAAACCAACACCAATGTGTATTCACGAATTTTCAAGAAAATCAATCGTACTTACCAAAACTGTCCCAATCTAACCAAATCTTGAAATCCTGGCGTAACCCAGGAAAAACGAATGATGCGGCGAAGCTGAACGGAGAAAGAGCAGCTGGGCGGTAGCTCGCAAATAGCAGACCAAAACTCATTAAGATGCTTAAGTATATATATACTTCTTTAAATGTTTTTTCCCTTTCCTTTTCCAAAACCGTAAGTATATATATATTTCCCTTTTCCTTTTCCTTTTTCCAAAACAAAACAAAACACAACTTATTTTATATAATTTCCTTAACCCATCAAATCAAATCTTTTCCAACCACGACTTTATAATTTATTTAACCAAAATATCTCCTAACAAATCAATTCCCCAAAATTAAATTCCAACTTATCCTCGTATTTTTTTAAATTAATCAAGCTCTTAAATCTGACCCAATTTCAAATCTTCAAGTTAAATTTAGCTTTTAGATCTCCCACAAATAAATTCAATTTTCCACTAATTGAATTAAATCCAAATCTTTTATCACCATTACTTTAGATTGAATCATTTTCTCAAAATAATCCAATCAAGCCTCAAAATTCAACAACCAACCAAATAATTCAAGATAATTAATTTTTTTAAAAAATAAATTACCTGAAAATTTGGAATGTCACAATTTTGTGTGAATAATTGTTTAACAAGCACATAGTTGATTATGTAAGTAAATGCTTGGTATGTCGAAAGGTAAAAGCTCTAAGACAACGACCATAAAGACTCCTCCAACCTCTAAATGTTCCACAGTGGAAATGAGAGCCTACTTCCATGGATTTCATCTCAGGACTCCCAACAACTATTAAAGGCCATAACATGATCTGGATAATTGTGGATTGACTCACCATGTCGACCCATTTCCTACCCTATAAAACTACCCATACAATAGAAGCACTAGCTCAAATGTACTTAAAAGAGATCATTCAGTTGAATGGAGTCCCATTATTAATTGTTTCAGACCGAGATACTTGTTTTCTCTCCAAGTTCTGGAAGAGTTTGCAGAAAGTAATGGGCACACAATTAAATTCCAGCACAACTTTCCATCCACAAACTGATGGCCAAACAAAATGAGTTAATAAGATCTTAGAAGACATGTCAAAGGCCTACACTCTAGACTTTACTGGAGTGTGGGATTTGCATCTACATCTTATAGAGTTCACCTATAGTAATAATCATCAGGCAAAAATTGGTATGGCTCCCTTTAAAGAGCCTTATATGGAAAGAAATGCAGATCCCATGTACACTAGGACAAAGTAGGGGAGCGAACACTACCTGGATTTGAATTGGTGCAACAAACAATAGAAACCATTAAGATATTTTGTGAAAGAATGAGAACGACTCAAAGCAGACAATTTTCGAAAGAAGTGGGAATTCAAAGTAGGAGATCACATATTTCTAAAGGTAGCATCAATGAAAGATGTGTTTTAGACACAAAAGGAAACTTAACCCTTGCTTTATTGGACCCTTTGAAATACTAGAGCGAGTTGGTCAAGTAGCTTATTGATTGGCGTTACCACCAACCCTTTCTACAGTACACAATGACTTTCATGTATCTATGCTTCGAAAATACGTGTCCGACCCATCACATGTAGTAAACTATGAACCCCTGCAGATAAGTGAAAACTTAGAGTACGAAGAGACTTCAATTTGTATCCTAGCAAGAGAGAAGAAGTCACTTCGTATTTGGGAGATAAATTTAGTAAAAGTTCTTTGGAAGAATCATTGAGTGGAAGAAGCTACATGGGAGCGAGAGGAGAAAATGAGAGCTAAATACCCTAATCTATTTAGAAACCAATAAACTTTCAAGGACGAAAATTCTTAAGAGGTGGTGGTGGAGGGGGGGGGGGGGGG